>JAQGBW010001185.1:0-28541 GCA_034698625.1 Julus scanicus
ACACTGATGCGTTTGTTTTCGAGCGCCACGCAACGTTCGAAAACGGCAACAAACGCATCAGTGTGTAGTAGGCTTTATACATTGGCACGTTCCCGGTTGGCATTGAACCACTGAATAAGTTCAGACTCCATGTCTGACGGTCCGTAGACGTTTTTGTGTTTTCAGATTTGACCAGATGCTATATGTTAACTTCAATGTTCTAGAGTGTGGCATGGCTGTCCTTAATGTTGTAATTTTTCTCTTGCTACTGTATGAGTTCCGGTGTGAAGCACTTGGATGGTCCTTTTTGTACTGTCCCAGGGATATACGTACAGATACACCAACCCTAGTGCCGCCACTGCAAGAGTATGCATTTAGACAGGTTGCATACTGTTCAATTTTCTGTTTATTATGTTTAACATGCGTTATTTAAAAACGCTACCTAAGATTCACTTTGCCTGTAGTATTGTTTTAAAGCAACTTTATATTCTTCATTAAGAAAATGTTGTTTTCTGATCACATATGTATATGTTGATCTTAAATAACCATATTTTCTTTAGTTTAAAGCAAACTTTGTTTTAACCGCAAGCGTCATTCTAGAGGGAAACAAACATCTATTTCACTAGAATCTAATTTTGTGTTAATATAAACAGCTATGTTTTCAAAGTCAATTTTACGGTACATACTTTAAGGGGTACATTATAAGCTTATATCAGTCATGTAACAGCATAATGTCCAAAGGCACTTATGTCATAATCCATATAATATATTCAGTTAGTGAAAAGTGCGCCCCATCGTTCACTTTATGTTAAGTATTTCTGGGTATGTTAAAATTTGTTTCATGCTCACGTTTATGAAAAAGTAAATAAAAAAAATAAAAAGAATCAGTATATTTACAGTATATAGCATCTAAAAAATATTTATGAACTGGAATAAAACTTGGCTTATAATATAACACGCATTTTGTTTACAGTATATGTCAGGAGCTATACGTTTATGAATATTGTATGTAGTAATATAATCTTTACTCTGGGGGCTTAGTGACAGTTGAGATGTGAGCTTAATCCTCGGATGACATTTCCATCACGTGTAGATCTTAATTATTAATTGCGAAATACTTATTTTTCAGGTGGTGAACTTCCATCAGGTGCTGACCAGAGTTAAGAGTCTCGATGACTTGTTTGCCAGAGCTTCGCATATTGTTATTGCCATTGCCATGGCAGCTTCTGTCAACCCTATCCTGCCTAACAAGCAACCCCTGAAGACCCTCAATAGGAGTCCGAAATTCTTAAGGAATGGATACAACATGAAAAACAACGCAGGTATTTTATACAATGTGGCGTTTGTGTATTACTCAAGACCCTTTGACACTCTGGGGTTTTAGGGCTGCAGATTGTAAAACGTTGAAGTCGTTTGATGTTTTTCAATGGATTTCATTTTGATTTAAAAAAATATTTACAGCAAATATTTAATAGAATTTATGGTAAAATTATTTAAAAAATGATGTGATTGTAGCTTTTTTTGGAGCCAATGTCCGTACTTTACTGTCTCGTCAACAGTACTGCATGGTACACGCTTTTCACTGTATTTATTAATGCTATTTTACGATTTTAACCTTGGTTTTGCAGCAGTTTTATTTCCACCTTTAATTACCAGGTAATCGAGCAAATCCATGCATTTATAATCCAGCGCCACGCCCTCTGTGCCTGCAGCAGTGATGTATCCATCGTTTGCAAATGCGCCGCAAAGCCCCGTTTTTTTAATGTCATCTTCCTGCGACTTTATAAGCCATTATCTAAATTGCGAAAGATTATGACGTGAGGCAGTTTAGGGATATTAGGTCCTTTGCAACGCAGTTATTAATATTCTTAAGCCGCGCAAAGATCTTACTCAACTCCTGAGCCGCAGGATGATGTTGTCTTGTCATAAAAAAACTGCCACATTTATTTATGTAGATGCGTTGCATAACGAGCAACACTTGTTATATGCCAAAAGACTAATTAATATTAGCATGGGCTGTAGATTTTAATTTTCTGCCATCCACAATTCGTCGCAGGAAATAAATTTTTAGCTATAGAGCTCTTCATCGCGGAGTAAAAGTGAATGTAGATGGAGGATTCATTGACAGGGTTCTCTAAGATCTGGAAAACGTGGATTTATCAGGGAAATTAAATAAACCTGGAATAGTCAAAGAAAATGGATACACCTGGAATAACGGAAAAATGGATTTAGTTGGAATAGTCAGGGAAAATGGATAGACCTGGAATAGTCATGGAAAGTGGATAGACTTGGAATAGTCAGGGAAAATGGATAGACGTGAAATAGTCAGGGAAAATGGATAAACCTGGAATAGTCAGGGAAAATGGATAGACCTGGAATAGTCAGGGAAAATGGATAGACCTGGAATAGTCATGGAAAATGGATAGACCTGGGATAGTCAGGGAAAATGGATAGACCTGTAATAGTCATGGAAAGTGGCTAGACTTGGAATAGTCAGGGAAAATGGATAGACTTGGAATAGTCAGGGAAAATTGATAGACCTGGAATAGTCATGGAAAGTGGATAGACGTGGAATAGTCAGGGAAAATGGATAGACCTGGAATAGTCAGGGAAAATGGATAGACCTGGAATAGTCAGGGAAAATGGATAGACGTGGAATAGTCAGGGAAAATGGATAGACCTGGAATATCCAGGGGAAATGGATAAACCTGGAATAGTCAGGGAACATGAATAGACCTGGAATAGTTAGGGAAGTTGATAATTTAATTTTTGGTTGAACTGCATTATTTGCGAGTTTTCGGATGTTGTGATATGCCCAAGTTGCCTTTGCACAATAGCTTGTACTGGCGATTTGAAAAATCCACCTATTTACTAAGAAAATAACATATGTAAGCGAAACGAATTATTCTTTCTCCTTTGGGAAAATGTTGTACAAATACGAACATGTATTCTTTTGTTAACATTGGATTATCTGTTTTTGTAGCTATGTGTTGAGTTGAGGCCGGTCACAGGCCTTCGTGTTGTTTAATTATTTCATTGAATAGAAGACGTTTCGCTGCCCTGAAAACCAAGATGAACTAAAGGGTTAACCGGCACTGATTTTAACTTTTCAGGGGAAAATGGTAATTACCAATGTGCTGACCTCAAATATGTAAGAATAGGTGGACGGGGGAGGGGAAACAGGAATCGTGGTACGAAGAAGGTAACAAACGGTCGGATTGCCCGTTCATGCTTTCCTCGTAAAAATATTTCTGGTTTTTAGGGAGGGTGAAGCTATGTCATAAGCTGGATAAACCCAGATTAAGTTAACGAATTTCTTCACCGTCAACAGGTTTTCTCCCATGTTAGCTTGCAGTTGAAAGTGGACATGACATTGTTGCGTTACCACACGTTATACTGCACACGTGAGAAACTCCCCCAGAAGCCTGCCCACACACACTACTACTACTACCTGTGCGGTGTTCTAGCACATTAACTATATGTGTAATTTTAAAATTTTGTACGAATTATTCATTCATATTTTTCACATTTGTCACAGCATTTGTTACAGGTATACATGTGTTCATTCACAGGTGGGGATCTGTTACTCTTGTTCCTACAAGAATTGAGGCTATGTTGAGAGCAACAAAATCTTAAATCAGAAATGAGTATATGTAACAACTCTTTACAATATTTTACACCCACTATATATGCAAAAATCTCATAAGAAATATGGAGATGTAATTGGTAAAAGATGGATGGTATTCTGAAAATAAACATAGTAAAATTTCTTTGAATAAGCAGAATCACGTGTATATATTGTTGGTTTCTCATTTTTAGCCTTGCAGGTATAATATGCTTTGTTTAAGATGGCTTATGTCGATCCGGTTACCGGTCGTCTGCAGCAACTGAATGCAATTTAGTTAGGTTTCTCATTACATATGCACGAGTAGGGAGGAATTTCTGGCGCGATATTATCCATAATGATCCTGGATTTCATTGGTTTTACTTTTCCCGAAGCCCTGTTTGAGCGTGTCTTCTGCCATCGCCTCAGGAGCTGTTTGAGCAGCTGTTGTTAATACTTAACTAAGATACATAATGCATAACATAAACCAACTGAGGGAGGCTCGAGACATTAAGAAGCGAGAAAAACCCGCGGTTTATCACCACGAGGGCCCTTCAACAAAGCGATGAAAGAAATTTCCAAACGGAAACAGTTTCAACGTGAAAAACTGCGAAAATACCTAATCCGTTCGCCTGTCAAGAGGTCATTGGGGTTCCTCGCGGAGAGGAGAGAAAAAAAAACATCTGAAAAGAGCTAAATCTGATTGCTGAAACGGAGAAAACAACTGATGAAAAATGAATTTTTCATGCTCTGTCTCATCGCATTGTAAATGGGCGAATTTCAAAAACAAATTGTGGATTTAAACTATTCTTCTTCACCATCTACATGCTGATCATTTCCTACTTCTACATGTATTTGGTAGTTCTGCTAGTATTTGATATTTTGTCCATTAAAATGCAGCCAGGTGTTGAAGAGATATACAAATTTTCCTATTTTTGGAGGTCTAACACTTGCCAATCTTCACTATTTTAGAGAGACAGCTTTTGGTCTTATTGAAATTTTCACATTAACAAGTACGAAACGTATTATGATCTGGAAACATCTGGCATCACTTTCTCCAATTTTCTACTTAGCAAGTTGCTAAAGTGAAATTTTGAGTACAATTTCAAAGTTTAATGAAAACTATTGCGGAAGTAAGACGTGCATTTTGCTAAAATTCATTTTACTAACCAGAGTGGTTCATCAACATTTAATCACGACTAAGAATAACAATGAAATACTGTTATACTAGAGTTACTTATTTTTCAGTAAATTTAACAAATATTCCAGCTTTTATTTTCCTATAGCTACTCGTGGTGGATAGCAATCCCAATATATTAGTATATATGGCATTAGAACCATAATGGAGTCATAAAATCGTAGCATTTTTTCACGAGGTTGCGATTTTTTTATTGGGTTCTACTTTTTTATGACTCACAGTGAATATTACATCTATTCTTGTTTTGGCATATAGTAAATTGATTTAACAGACAATTAATAACGGTTAACTTCTGCAAATCATCCAGAAAGATTTTTCATTAAGAACTAGAGTAATTAATAGGTGTACAACACTGATGATAGCAAGACCCGAAGCCTACATTGCCAGTTTTTGGTATTGAAACATGAAAAATTCATCAGATGGAAAACACGATGATGAATATTCTTTTTCCGATATTTCGTCAAAGTTCAGTACTATTCCATGAGTTCCTCGCGGTGAGCGCATTGAATGTTGCTGACATGGTAACCAACAAACAGTTATGAGTCACAAATGTTGGATAATGTCTTTTTTTTGTGAAATGCGCAGTTGATAAACTAGACTCGTGCTGAGAACATTATGAGATTTTTTTTGGGAAAACCTTTTTTCTGCGAAAATTTTCGCAGATAATCTCGTTTTTATTGTAGGAATCCTGCCGCCTAAGTTGCCGAACTCTGCCATGGATGTCATACATTGTCATTGGGTCGCAACAGCCGAGATCTTGAAAAATACCCATTATATCCGGATAATTAAATTGTAGGACATCACGTTTAGCAGCAATTACCGGATTTCTGCGACGCACGAACTTCAATATACAAGCATTGTTTGCTAGCCGGTTAATCCATAAAAAACACTGTAAAATGTCTCGGTTTTCGAGGCTCTCAGCGACGCTCTTAACGCAAAAAATCAATGCCTGGAAGACTGCCACCAAGAGCCAATATTTTGCCAATTTTCCATTTCTGCTATTTTTATCGTTCCGATTGCTTTCCATTATCATACGTCTGAAGACAAATCCATGGTCAAATCATCAGCTGCTTTTGGGGCGTCTCGAGTGCAAAGGACCCGAAGACGTGATCAATAGAACATTTGCTAAAAAAAATTTTCTCATAAAGCATCTTATTTGGTTCTGAAAAGATACAATATAATATAGGACCTGTAGTATCCCTGACCCACAAGCTCGACTGTCCACCGTTACTGAATACATGGAAACAGACAAGTTGCCATGATTATCATTGACAGATTTGAAATAAACAATTGAGTGTTTGATCAATTGGGTTAATCAAATTGATCTGCCAACTGTCGAGTGGTTGGTGAAGATTTAGAGTGTTCGGAAAAGCAAAGAAGGATTCTTGGAAGAAGAGGACCTATTTGCTTGCGTGGCGCCCGAGGAACTGTATTCGAAGAATCCGATAAAAAGAGATTGATAATGGCAGTCCATCGGGATCACGCACGTTGGTACTGCCTGCTGTCAGAGCCAGAAATCAGAGTTAATGGCGCATCAGCACCAGACTTCTTATTGACGTCAATGCATCCGTTGATTGCAACCATTCCTCAGGCGAATAGAGAAGAGCTTGGCAACGCCTTCTTAGAGAAAATGGACATTTCTTGAAACGAACAAAGTGACAAATTGGTCGACCGCACTATGGGTCCTGTCTGTGGACGCCTACGGCATTTGCTCTTGTCAAAGTGTAAAAAAGCTTAGAATGAGTTGTGTACAATTGTGAATGTTTCCCCAGAACCTCTTCCAAACCTCATGAATTTTCTAGTCTGAAAGCTTCGTTTTGTTAGGTTAGGGTCCTAACTTTGCCCCTCTTCGAACCTTGATCTGCTTCTTAAGAAAGTTCTTTTGGTATTTGTAATGCATTTTTTTTTTCGCCTTACATACAAATGTTTAATTCAAGAATTTCAACGCCTGATCTCTTTAGTTATTTTTTTAAACCGCTTTTTGGCTCAACTGTTATTAAAAGCCAGGTTGTTAAGACTGACACATTTGTGGAAGCGTTGACCACCAAGGAAGGGCCAAGTATTGAATCGAAGTTCGAGAAAAGAAATAAATCAAGAACTACTTGAGAAGCGCCGAGAGAGAAAGTTGAACTTTTCTTTTCGTATTTTAATTAAATCGTAGATGTATTTATATATATATATATATAAATATATAAATCGTTTTAGATGCCACTAAGAAGGTCTTGGTTTGTAATGCCTAAGGCTTAATAATTGTATACAATTTTTAATATTTTTTTATTGATTAACACATTTCATTTTTAGCGTATAAACTTTCCCTATCTTCCTTCCTTCAAGACCTTAGTTTGGGGAAAATATATTCAAAGATTAAACTAAGCTTACATCTAAATCTAAATAAGATTAAGATAAGTTGAGCTTTATTCTACTAATGTTATTTTTAATATTGTTTAGGTTTTCCCCCGTTCATTAAAAATAAGTACCTGCACTGTAATTCGATTTCATTGAATGCTATTTTATTCGCTTACAGTTGTAATGTCGAAATTGATTAGTTTGACATATAATTGGAAATGAGATTCGTGTTAAAAAACGGAAAAATGTATTTTTTTCCTTCTAAAAATAGAAACGGAAGGACTTGTATGTATGTTGATTTGTTGTTAAACAGGGATTTTACTTACCACCTCAAGGATTTTATGACAGTGTTAAGATGCTGCCAAAAATTCAGATTCGAATTGTGTATTAAGATTCTTCACGCTCGGATACTTTTGCGCAAAAGCTTTTGTAAGAATGGCTTTAAATTAGGTTGTGTCATTTATAAAGTCTTCTCTTTATTTAGCCAGTTAAAGGCAGCAAATTGGATTTCTGTTGTGAATCTCGATAGCATGGTCATTGAATCTTCTACGCCCACTGCACTTCTTGGAAAATCGAGTTTAAAACGTGTATGTTCTGACAAAAAAAATCCGACAAAAATTCGAGAAAATCGATTCTGGTTGCGCCAACGACAAATTGGAGTTCATTAGAGCCAAACTCGCAAATTACGGGCGGACGAATGTTTCTCAAAAGGCGAGCAATTTGCCTATCGAGTCTTTCAGAGGCGAACATTTATTGGCACGCACCTCGATTTGTTGCCAGAAATGCAAATGTGACCAAAATCAGAGAACCCTTAATCTTTGGGGTTCATGAAACAATGGGTCTTTGATAGGAATGAACAAACCCCGGGTGCAAAAATGACGCAAGGTCATGTTTGTGGTATTTCATATAGGCTACGTATCCAAATACAGTATGAATCATGGACTAAAATGCCATATACGGGCATGCATACATATTCAATTTCTGACAATGGATGCGTTATTTGATATGGCATTTCATATACATATCCGAATAAAGTAAGCGCCATACACTGTGTATAATGTTTCCACCGGTAATCAACGTGTTGCTATGTTATGAAATTAGATAAATCTGGTCTCATGTTGTATATATAATTTCACCTACTTTTGCAATGTTTTATCAGATGTTTAATCTGGTTGTATTTTGACAGACCCAGTGTTTCCTGTTATTAATTTTTAGTCACATCACATTGTGGATCTTCCTATTCTATAATCAAAAAGAGGAACGACCTCACTCACTATATGTGTAAATCTCACTTCGCTTTTTTGTGATATTAAATTTCAAACATTCCTATCAGTTGATAGGAACTCATTCACGACGGGGATATGGAATTCTTGAAGGTGGTGGACGGTTGCTGAGCCTCTGGGATCATCAGTCCTTATAGCTCACCCTGCCATTGTTCGTTTGCCATGACAGCTATTTCTAGGACACATGCTTTTGAAATACCATTGTGCAGTTACCATGGATTTCCACTCCACCATATAAGAAATTTTGAGTTCATCGAGCATTTCACATTTAATATTCAGCAGCGAGGGACAATGGACTGGGGGTGCATCTGTCGTTTGATGGCCACCGAGTCCTCCTTCGCAAAAGTCTTTGTCTTTCTGGCAAGCGAGTGTCTTTAGTTATTCATGCTGAAATTTCCTGTCAGCCTCGACCCTGCTTGGACCCCCATATTTCCCGACATCTTTGGGTGTTGTCAGAAATGCTTTTTGGTGCATGACATCGAAGGCTTTAACCTTCGCCGATATCGACTTGACAGTTTGATATCGTAATCGCGAGGTTCCTCGAGGAGAGTCTATGGCAATGCACTGCAGATGCCGTCAGATGAAAGACGTCAGAACGTCAGAAGGCGACACACGATCGCGATCGTGCTTTATTGTCTTCGGAGGAGTGGCTGCAGCGTATATAATGGGGGGCAAACTGGCGCCATGGCTTTGAAAGTTGATTCCAATAGGGGACAATCCATCGATGGAGGTCATGGAACCCCTGGCTGACGCCAAGAAATATTGATCATCTCCAGAAAACTCCTCGAACTGGCTTCGGTGCCCTGAATTGTTTTGGAAATGTCGTGCATTGATGATGATACATCGGTAAATATGATTTATCGATCAGTTTGAGCAGCTGATGGCCTCTTTGGCGAAGGTTGCAGGTGGCAGCACCGTGTCCACAAAACTCCATTCTTGGTTTTCTTAGACTGTCACCTTATTTCATGCGTGAGAGATTAAAGGTGAAGTTCTGTCTGTTTTCAATTTGGATGAGGGCACATTTCGTCATTTTCATTTGGATTGACGGTCTGACATTGGGAGCAGTGATGTACCATTGGTTCTGTATACATGTGCTAGCTACCGACTGTCCAGTATCACTTAATCATAACATGACACTTCATGTTTTCTAAAGACAGTAGATTCGTGTGATAAGAATGCTTACAAGTTTTTTTTCTTCATACATAGTCCTGGCAGTCTGCTGACCAACTGGAATCCCTGAAAGTATGTCAAGATTGACAGTATTTAGAGTTATTGTTTTGCCCTACCATGGTGATGTACAGTACTACCCACATTAAACCAAAGTTTGTTTTTACTTTTTAACCATTTTGACTTCGTACATTTTTTTTTATCCTTCATCCCCTCAGTTTCATGTAAAATGTATAATGACTTGTACGAGCTCCAGCTGTATGCCATTCCTTGCTGACCCGTATTTCCGACAATGTTCCTCCACGGTTAACAGTTCCATCTGTTCGCTCTTCCATCTAATTCTGCTAAGTTTCATCCCACATGATTTCAGCTCATTAGTCGAGCAGTAAGATAACAAAAACATGAGCTTCTCGGAAACGTATCTCTTAACGTTTATCCAAATTGGCGCTTGGCTTCAGCACTAAACTCCTGTCACAATTGCCAGAGATGAGAGTGCTGTGCCTTGTAATTTTATTTTTATTTATGCTTCAGTCTTTCGACAATGCACACGAGCATAATTAAAGATGGATGCGGGTCATTTTTCTTCTCATAAAACTTATTTCGACTCCTTTGCCTTTAGAAAGAGGCAAAATGTTCACCCTGTTATTAATGTAATTAGCATAAATGTTAATCGACCCATCATTTTTCCACCGTAATGACTCGTGCACGGTTCGCCGATACGTATTAAAAATGGCAACCTTCTTTGATAACCGGTTATCATCGAAATTGAGGAAATATGGTTCCAGCCTCATTCGCAATGTGTAGTGGGTAGCCTACATCTTCGAGTATATGGCTGCACACTAACACACCTACACAGCTTTTTTCAAAAGGTTCACAAAAGTATCCTCGATTTTTGCCCACATTTCGTTATCTTAATTTTGATTTTCCCACGGCTCAGACAGAATATTACTTTTTTCCTGTGGTTTTTCGCACGAGCGAATCAACTTAGATGTTTGACCGGGATATTTCGTTTGTTTCGTGCAAGAAATTCTAGTGAAACAAGATATTTGTGGAGTTTCTTTAGATGCTCATGTAATTAGGAATGTTTCCTTACAAATGTATGTCTAATCTGGCCATTACCCGATTTGTTGACCCGATTATGAAACCCAAGAATATTTATTATTATGATTTTTATATACGATTAAATTATCAACTTTTTGTGTGGTTGCGATGGGTTTGTAATGAACTTTGTTGAAAACATCTGGCGAAATAAACTTGTGATGAAAGTTTTTTTTTTTTATTTATAGAAATCCAGTTCAAATTATTTATTATTTCATACTTCTTTGAGATGTGGGAAAACAAAACTTGTACGATATATAGATGTTTTTTAAATTAAATTTCGAATATGGATGGAGGGTTTGATTGAAGATATTAACGGACAGTTATATGATTTGCTAAAACAGAAGTTCCTATCATATATAATTTGAGTGTATTATTGCAACAGATGTATGGTCACTGGCAAAATTGTCGTAAGTTGTCATGTCGATTTACATTTTATCTTATTTTTTTTTTTAGCAAAACGGAAGAGTGCTGTCGAACTACTTCAAGAAAGCAAGGCCTATTACGTGAAATCCGAACAGGTGTTGGATACCAAGCAAGAACTGAAGCACACGGAACATCTCCAGGTCACATCGCATCCAAGTTACAACAACTTGCTGCGGCACCCGCTTCGTACGACGCATGGTTGGGATGCCCCATCCTCGTCATCATCGTCTTCTACGGCGCTTCCACCTCGAAGATCAGAGCACAAGACTTCTGGAGTTGGTATTGAGCCTAAGCTTCTGACTGTAACTTTGTTGGGATCATCACCTCGCCTTCATGTACACAGAAATTCCACAGGTTAGCTTAACTGAAATTATGGGAAAGTAGACATGAAATGTTCAAATATTTTTTTTTTGTATTTGAGATTTGCTCATAAAATTAGTAAAGTGATTGATGCATATGATTTAAGGATACATATTAACATTTAATTCCCTCAGGTAGTGGCAGCTTCCGCATCTCTGCTGGGCAAGTGGCCAGTGGACCAGCGACGAGCAAGGCGGTCACAGTGTCCTCCGTAAGTGTTAGCGTTCCAACGAGTAGTGTTAGCACCAATCCTCCTGCTGTGGCCATTCGAAGACAGGTTTCGCGGTCTGTAAGTTCTGCGGGACAAAGTAGCATGCCACAGCACAATGTGTACCAACAGCAACAGCCGCAGAGGCCAGCAAGCCAGTTAGGCATCGGACAAGAATTTAGCCCACCAAAAAATGTTTTGCCCCCGAAATCACCGCGAGCTCCGCACCTAAGGTCCAAAACGCAGCCGGAGATGCCTTGCCCACCCCCAAGACCTCACGAGTACCGGCGAAGTCATTCCGAAAAGGACAATTCCAACGACATCCAGATGAAACTCAGGAGATTGCTGAACACTGATTCCAAAGAGAACTTAAACGCTAGTTTGCACTCAGATGCTGGCTCCAACCACATAATGAACAACAACAACAGGCTGACCAACGGGGATCATCGCTTCGAACCGCTACATATTGTCGAAAACAGAGAGATACCGAGGGCAAGCGACTTTTGCAACAACCAGGAAGAACCTTTCATCAAGCCACGGCACCAGCAAGAAGGCAATTACTGCATCCACAAAAGCATGCCGGATTTGTCCCCGATGCAGGTGGGTTTAATGAGAAGGCTTTCCACCAATGGCAGCGACGACGACTCCCTGCACCTTCGTGCTCCCAAAAGCGTGGACGTGAAGCCGCCCAGCTGGACAACGTCCGACTATGTTAGTCGCAGTCCCTCCTCCAGAAAGGAATGCTTTTCGGAGAAGGCTGTTGACCAGCTAGAGGACATATCGGGTAAGCTAGGGCGGTCGGAAGGCAGGATGGACGAGGACGACGATTCCATCACTGCCATGGACACCAGACTTTCGCACGTCATTGAACCTGGTACTGGTTTAGTGGCTGGAATCCGTCGCAGGCCAATCCTGCGTTCCAAATCGGATATTAGCCACCGTTATTCCAAGAGCGGCACCGATCTCTCCAACACCGGGTCTCCCAAGCGTAACTCACGCGCCGGCGCGGAGCTGGAGCGCTTTTTCGACACCATGGGTTTGGACAGCAGCATTCTGTACGTTCTCAAGACCCCACCTTCGGATAGCAGCTCCCCAATTTTCTTCAACAGCATTTCCACAGGCAATTCATCTTGCTGTTGCCATGCTGGCGCCACCTGCGAAGGCAGCTATAGGGGAGGTTGCGATGCCGATGAGGAATCCAATGCCAATGCAGTCACCAACACCGTGAGTGCTGCCGGTAGCTCTGCAGCACCAAAAGAGGGCATCACCAACAAGGATCTAATATTGCACGGCCCCATGGAGACGTCCATCGTGGAACGCAACGCCAGGGTCATCAAATGGCTGTTCAATTGCCGTAAGATCCAGAGTGCCGGCGATGGTGCTCCCAGCGGGGTCAAGCGCCAAGAAACATGAGACGATGTCCGCTTGTTAGATTTGTGATTCTCACCATGGCCTCCTCCTGTCCCATGCATATGCCCTGTTGTATTCTAGTGCATTTAGGTTTGCGTTCAGTCTTGCCCTACACTCGGGTGAATTGAAGCAACCATCGTCATCTTATTCCGTGTAAAATGGGCCATCCCGTCAATCGAACATTTTCACTGAAGGGCCATTCTCGGTGTTCGCAACGTATACCTACTTACTGAAATGTAAAACCCACGCCTTTTTGTTATACCCGGGGCTAAAACGGCATGCAAAGCATTCCCTTAATCTGCAACCCTGCCTTCTTGAACAGTTCTAGCATTTGTTCCCCAATTCTCATTTTCCATAGATTGCTTGAGTTTTCTACTCGGAGTATGAAAGTTCAAGGGAATTTTGATATAAAACATGCATTTTATTTTTTCTTTCCCCATGCTTCGCTGCACGCTGTTTTTGCAGATTTTAAAATTGCAAACACTTGCTTTAGCATCCCCTTCATTTGAGTTTGAACCAATAAACGACGAACCCTTACTTTGACTTTTTGAAAGCATTTAATTAAATTTGTACACGAATAACTTGGCAGCTTAAGGCATATATTGCCCCCATAGTCTTACCAATTTCTAATCGAATGTGATGCCATGGTATGTGAGTATTAATTGAGATTGCTACCACTATAAGTGGTTTTTAAAATCTGCTTCAAGAAGTTGTACGTGCATCTTTTTTTTTTAAAAAAAATATTACATAATGATAATAGCTTATATGTGAGTGTACATGGGATGTAACTTTTTGTAAATTCTGAAGGAAATTGCAAACTGTGTACATACTACCGCAAGTAATGGCCCCCCTTAATTTTGAGTTTTTAAATGCCATTTCGTTGCATTTAATCAGGTTTCTTAGCATTGCTATACAGCATTGAATTTACGTTAAAACATAATGGGCTAATAAGATCACCTATCATTCATATTTCTAAATCCATTAAATTGCGCGCTGTATATACAGTTATGTAAATTGCAAGTCCACAATGAGTGGTGTATTTATCCGAGGTCTTACTCCAGCTTTTCAATTATGTATTTATGATACAAACTGACATCCTTGTATTTTCTAAAATGCATCCCTCAGTCTTTTAGTGAGATAGTTGTTGTACGAGCACATGAAATTCTCTCATAATGTGTCAATCGACTTTCATTTCAAACTATATATTATCATAGACGGCATGTAGTTAAAAATACGAAAACTTGTTCATCAAACCGAACTCTACCCAGTGAAACTGTAGAATTTACAGGTTTAGTTGCTTTTTAGTGGCAGGGAAAAAACTTCACGGGCACAAAAATGATCTGGAAAGTCTAGTAAACGAGACCTGTGCGGAGATGGGGTGAAGTAATAATGATTATATTATAAGAAACAGTGCAAAATTGAAAAAAATCCAAAACTATTTGCGACTTTGTGTTGCATATACTAAGTTAATGGTCGATTATAAAGTAATATGTGTTACCCTTCTGAAAAGATGATGAGAACCCATTCATGGAGTGATTTCAAATATTTTTTAAATTAATGTCTACCTTGTGAGTAATCTACGCTGTATGCAACTTTTCACTTCAGTATACTGCATCCCTATACGAGTCTTAACTTGATTCCAAAAACATAAGGCTTGACATTCTTGGAATGGAAGTAATTTGCAGTTTTGTTTAATCTTTAACTGCAATATAATGTGCAGTCATGTACTGTAGAATAGACAAATTGTAGATATATACTGCATTTTGATTGAAGTTAAAAACACAATATTTACAATCAGTGCAGAGCAACATATTATACAGCTTGTCTGGAGTGTCATGCAGACTACTGCAGTTTAATCTGCTTTATTGAACATCATTAAACTTTGCAATAATTGCAGTTCAATTTTTGTCTTAGCTGTGTGAGGAACTACAACATTGAAACGACCCCAGTACCCCACTAACTCAAGCTAGATCTTAGGCTCGAAAATAACTGCATTTATGATCATGTTAGCATGTCGGGGGCATTCAATACTAAACATCCATGCCAGGAAAACAAGAATTAAACTAAATAAGTTTTCACCTGATTGATTTATCATTTCTTATAAGTTCTAGAAGAGTACATCACGTATGATGTAAACGTTTTATTCTTTCATAAGATAAATGTTCTTACAGGATGATGACGCTACTGATTCACTTGATTGCAGAAAAAACTCCATTGCACTCGAACTCGCACTCTCCTTTCTTTATTTTGCAGCAACAGGAGAATAGAAGGATGTTGATGGAGGGATCCAGTACTCCATTCCTATACCTGCCTTAAAAAGTTTAAAAAAAGTATTTTGGGAAAACGAGATTTCGTCAAATGTATGTGCATAAAACAATGCTTTGCGCAAAACAGTTTCTGCTGCAAAACTCCAGTATACTGTAATACAAACTACCCATAATTAACAATTTTAGCTCATTGAGATTTTAAGCCAAATGAACACACGGTGTTTCATAATGGTGAATTGCCTCTCAACCCCAACGTCACTAGAATGCTTTAGCTTAGGTCCTTTTCAGCCCACTTCAATGTTTGTCACCAACATAATGCTCACACATGGCTGTATTTGCAATGATAGCCATTCTTATCTTTTGATAATACACCTCGCTACACGTATTTAGTACACTTTTAGATTCTCCTTATAATCACACATATTGACATTGTTTTTTTTTTTTTTGGTAATGAGAACTTGGGAGTCTTTTGAAGAAAAAAAGTATTGTGCGTGCAGTTAGTTGAAATAGTGATTATCGTCTTCCTTGTTTTATTCTCTGCAGTTTCATTACTCGCAATAGATTAAAAGCAAAATGATCGAAACTGTGATAAAGAGTGTTTGTTGGCAAAACGTTAAAATTTCCAATCTCGCTTGCAACAGATGTGTTGATTCTTTGATAGATTTTTCTCTCCAGCTTCGTTATCTTTAGGCTAAAATGTCAATGATATGCACTTTAAGGTCGTTACATGTCGAAACTATTGAATAAGTAGTGCATAAGTAGTGCTCCGAATTGATAATTAATGTGGAACAGACTTAAATGACTAAATTAAAGACTAAATGCCTTACACGGGCATATGTCCAATTTCTGATATATCCATACAATTTTTATTCTACCTGATTGTCCTGGAATCATGTCTAATTTTTGGTAAATTTCTAGAAATTTAAAGGTGGGCAAATCATGACGACAATTTTTCCAAAGACCATCTGTTAGAATCAAGATTGAACATAGAAACAGTTTTGCCGCACATCGGAATCATGGGGGGGAAATTTTTAGAGAAAATTGTACATGTTTTCTACTTAATTTTTTTGATAGTACTTTCAGGAATAAGTGAATTTTATTTCATCACATTTCGAGGCTGTTTTGAAGATATTACAAGTTATGAAAATTGAAATACCTTCCCGGCAGTATTCCCATACTGTTGTAAATTATGAACAAAGTTTTTAAATGTTTTATAAAAAAAAAACAATGTTACTTGGATACAGAAGAACGATTTGAGAAAGAGAAATTGGATGTTCTTCCTTAGAATTTGCGTATTTTATACGTTGATGGCTATGTAAAGGGTCAGAAGTTTTGAATTATGGAAGATTTTTCCAAGGAGAATGTTATCAAGATGGTGTTGAATGTTACTTTTAAGAGAATTCTAGAGATTATTTCGCGTAGTGATTCACCCTGCATTTATTGGAGGATAGCAATCTCCCATAGCAGCTACTGCAACTTGAAAAAGTGCAACCATACAGGGTGTTACCAAAACGCACGTGTGAATAGCTCCTAAACTTATATATCTTAAGTAAAAAAAGGTGTATTCGCATTACTATTACGATACAAACAAATCGTTTTCAGTTGTTGTCTCTCTCGTTTGCTAAATGTCATAGTGAAACATGACCGAGAAAGAAATGGTGGTTGTGATCTATTGTTTTATGCCAGTCAATTGTGTTCATTACGTGACCGTTCTATTTGGTCTATTCCGTTTTGTATAATGCAATGTTTTCATTGATAATGTTTGTATTGAAAAACGTTCCTTGCTTTAGCTGAGTAAATGTGTACTGAAGTAACCAATTCGTTAGGATTCAAAGGCTTTAAGCAAATGACTTAAAATTCAATTCATTTCGAATCATTGCTGACTGTCGTTAACCAATTGATATGTTTTGATTATGTTCCCTAAACGTGCACTGTCTCTACAGTGTATTTTTAACAATATGCTGTGTGTGAAGCACTGGAATCACCTAAGTTTTGTTACTTCAGTACCCCTTTAATAGTCAGAGAGATGCCGCCATTTTGTTTTCGTGCAGGCCTGATCTAATTTTGTTAAATTAATTATGTGATAATTCCATGGCATTTCACGAGCGTAACCTCTTCTGGTTTCTGTTTTTCGGAATTTTTACCTTTGGAAGTGCTGGAATCAAAATGGCGGCGTCCATGTGTGCTGAATAGCATACTTTTCGGATATTTAAGATTAGAAGCGTCACTGCTTTGTTATACTCGATTTGAAATTGGCATTTTACTAAATTAACGAAAATGTGAAATGGCTAAACGTTTGCAGATCATATCGCATCGAATTTTCATTACTTGTTATTACAGATTGTAGAACCGTAGTTCGCTAGAATGATCGCAATTTGTGTTAAATTCAGTGTTTTATCCCCCTTGAATTAAGGTAACGTAATTATCTATAGATTGTAAAAAGCTTTATCCTTTTCTTTTATCTGTGACATTTTAACACACAGTACTTAACATCCGCAGCCTATTGAAGGTCAACGCCCTCTTACCTTATTTTTATCATGTAGTTTTATCTGACTTTATCTAGATGGCGCTGAACCTCAGACTTACAACTTCTGCTTAATATTTTGTTTTATTTCGACTACCTTTAGTAGAAAATGTATCTTTCGGAAGCGTTCTTTGCTTTGATTATGTTTTATTTAATTTCGTTTCACTCGATGTCACATCATAGCTGCTAGTCATATTTTGTATCCTTTGTGCGTGTGCATTTGCATTGAAATGTGTGCATATTTTGAATTGTGTAATATTTAATA
This sequence comes from Julus scanicus, assembly GCA_034698625.1. Taxonomy (NCBI): domain Eukaryota; kingdom Metazoa; phylum Arthropoda; class Diplopoda; order Julida; family Julidae; genus Julus; species Julus scanicus. The sequence continues at coordinate 18,136 of JAQGBW010001185.1, forward strand.
AGTGGATTTTTTCAATCGTGTTTTCATTGCAGTTGGTGATGGTGGTTTTTAATGGTGGTTGGATAAGCGAGTGTCAATTCCCTTCGTTAGTTTTTTTCCGGATAAGTGAGTTGTTCTTTCTCTCTATTTCCTTTTTTCCTCAATTTGATAAGGTTTTGTACATTTTTCAAATAAAGCATAATTGATTCTATAATAGCTCATTCTTGTTTTTTTTTTTTTTTTTAAAGTACATTGACTTTCTTTTAGTATTTTCATTTAGAATGTGGTTTGCTGGTTATAGAAATATAAACAGAGCGCATCCGTGCAATATTTTGAAATTGTGAGTATTTGGTTTTCATGATTTGAGTGCCTAATTAAATGAGTGGAGATTTTTGAACACTAGACGGCGTCAGTAACTAGAGCGTGGTAATGATTTGGTACCCAACAGAAGGCTTTTTGTTGCATTTGGTAAGTTTATCGTTAAGTTTTTCTCTAATAACTATTTTGAACAATGATTGATTTCTCCATTAAACTATAACGGCACTGCCAACAATATGTCAGCAGGCAAACATTGAGATCACTGCTTTTTTTGCTATTAGTGATGTAAATTTAGGCGTTTTATTCACTAATTATAATTTGCACTTTTATTGTTTGGAAACAACTGCATTTTAGTTGCACTTTATTCTAACTTGCTTTCACTATATTTTGAAACAAGTATTGAATCTGATTGCTAAAGATAAAGTTGTGCCCACTTTGACTCCTTTCTCCCCCCTATTTGCACCCTGTGGCTAATGTTATCTTTGGGACACCAAAATGAAGATGTTCACATCAATCAGGATTACACACTTGCATGCCCCTTCTAAAATGAAATAATAATAATAAAAAAAAAACATGGGAACCTAAACTTAAAAGATATTTTTGTTTTTTATTCATTCGTGCAATTATCATATTTGAGTTTGCACTAAAGGAGATGTAAACTTTTCGCATTAAAATTCGCGAAATTTGATAAAATTGGATGGCTCTGAAAACAATCGGACCCGTAATTTTCGTCTCGCATCAAATAACATGTTGTGAAATTTTAACTAAAAAATTAAATGCGACCCTTAACATATGCGATTTTACATTTGTTATTAACTTTTTTCTTGTCAAAAAGAATGAGAATTAATGTAGATAGCATTTGAAAGGAAATCATTTTTGCGTGATACTGATGCACCAGTGAGTATCTGGGCCACTTCACACGTACTTCACTAGTAGGCACAACAGGAAATCGAAAACTTTGGACAAGAAATTTCAGTGAGTTTTCAATAGCATGCATTTTTGACTAGCGTATGTGTGTGCTTATTACTACCATGGCGTGCAATCTTCATATTCAATTGAATGCATTATTATTATTTTTTTTCGGAAGCAAAGCTGTTTGTAATTTTCTTTAAAAGGGTACCGAGGTCATGTTTGACAAGGGTTAGATTTTTTGGATTAATAATGGGTAAAACATAGCATTTTTGAGAAACAAAAACAAATCGTGATTCATTGTTATCGGAATGTATTTTGGTTACACTAATTCTCCACGTATATGTAAGAATAATCAAGAATGTTAACATTTGGTTTTTTCAGAGAATGACTAGAACTACAATTAAACTTTTCCCTGAAAACAAGGTGATTGTGCACATTGTAAATAAATGAACATGTGTTGATATGAAAAACAAACAAACAGTCAATGTCAAGGATCTCGTTGACAGACGATTGACATTCGATAGGTTTTCCTGTTTAGCATCCTGGAACATTGATAAGATCTGGATTAGTCAGATATGCAAAAATAGGTGAATCACTTTTGCTGATTGCACGATTTGCTTTTTGATAGGAAATATTCAGAAGTTTATTACAGCGTTATACTGTAGATTTTGCAGGATATGACGATAGTAAATCTTGCCGCCTTTGTGTTAATATCGTTTTTAATCTCGATGAGTTCATTTACACACATTATACGACTTGTTACAATTTTACACTTACGTGATTTACCTATTTCATCATATTTTAGTTTTGTGTGCACATTATCGTAAATAATAAAAATAAACTATTTCAATTTTATTTTTATTTTATTTAGCTAAAAGTATAACATAATACATGATTCTTATCTCATAAAAACAAATTACGCAATTAATTTTAGCCGATTAAAAACTAAAATTGCATGAAATCGGTTGAAATGCACATGTACACATTCGCTTTCCTCATAACCTCCAGCATTTCAACCGATTTTTAATCAATTAAATTATTTTCAAGTTCAGATTTATGGATTTAATATTTATATGGATAAATAACAATTAAATTAGCACGTATCAATTTTAGCTAAGCATTTTTACTATTATTTTGGTTAAAATGTGTTTTTTGGATGATATTTCGGTTGAAAAATGAAAAAGTTTTTTTCAATTCTATTTTCATTGTTTTTAGCTATAAAGTATAATGTGAAACATGATTCTTATCACACAAAAACAAATTACGCAATTAATTATAACCGATTAATAACCAAAACTGCATGTGCGCATGCGCTCTCCTCATCACCTCACTCATTTCAACCGATTTTATACAAATTAGTTTTTTAATCGGTTAAAATTAATAGCGTGACCACTTAGAGTAACATGTATATTTACCTGAATTTAATAATTCAATTAGTAGGCGTCAGTATTCTGTTTGTATAGTTTCGAATTCGAGCGCGTCCATTTTGACGGTTGGCGTATCAGCTGTGTGCTGTGACGTCAGAGCCAGCTGACATGACGCCACGCATCAACAAAGCCATGCAAAACAAATATAAAGGCAAGGAGGCCATAGTGGAGAGAGGTTCGTGTGTGCTGCTGCTGCTTATTTCGTCGTTTTTTAATTTACTGCGCGTTTAATCGGCCGTTTTCACCATGCCGTTCATGGGCCAGGATTGGCGTTCACCCGGAGAAGAATGGGTTAAAACGACGGAGGGATGGGAGAAAAAGAAACTGTTGGAAAAGCTGAAACTAGCCAGAAGGTAAGCCTCGTTTTTCCACGATTTTTCCATTTGGTTCGGTTGTCAAGGCTCGCTTATCCGAACATTGCGGGTATTTCGATCGCCTCTCAGCCACTTCTTCTTCGCTAAATCTCAAAGGCGAATATCGATAGCTTTTATCCAGGGTTGATGGGGTTACATTCGCAAATCCGATTAACCCTGGACAACACTGAGCTATACACTGTGAGCAATATGGACGTTTCCTTTCCATGTTTTTTTACGTTGCATTGGCAGTTCATAAGGGGTCATTTTACAGCTGTTGGATGCGCATATTTATCTATTGATCAAGGAGAAAACACTTTGGGTATAATAGCCCTTTTTCTACCAAACTAGAGCTTTATGTTTTATCATTCCCCCCTTTGTTTCCCAGAAAACTGCATTAAATCAGTTTTAGGCCTAATGACGTTGAGATGTCACTCCCAGGCTACTTCTTAAATGCGTCTCATTTCTGTGTTTGGGAACGTTCCAAACACTGGGCATCGTTCTTTTAATTACAGGGATTTTAAGGACAGATAAACAATTGATACATGCTCTAAAAGTACTTAATTGTCAACTTACACATAGCATTCGTCACCACTTCCATTTGATGAATTTTGGCAAAGATGCCAAGCTGCACAGGCTTTGAATTTTATACTTTATTAAAAAAAAAGGTTCTGTTTCATACCGACTGGTTTTAAAAGAGGTACATTTACTCAAAAGTGAAAGTGAATTAAATATGCAGTTGAGGAATTTTAGTAATTAAACAAAAAATCCACATCCGCTCATATGATTCATCGATTAACGTAGCTGGAAAGTTTTAATTGCGAGTGAAATTAAAATTTCAGTTTCTTTTGGTCCAATTTCTTAGTTTTAAATGCAGTTTTTAAGAGAGAACAGCATAGCAGATTTTAAACGACAGAACCCAAGTGGGGTAGAATTCTGTAACAAATTGCATCATATAGCAAATTATTAAAAACGTGATTTATCTTTATTTCTTTGAGAAAATGGTGTGCCGTGACAATTTGGCGCTTTATTCAGTGTGCCACCTGAATTTGAGACCCATTTCGTGTGTTGTGTGCTAAAAAAAGTTTGGAAAAACACTATTTTTGATAAAATTAGTTTTACAATGCAGAATTCGAATTATCGCTTATTTATCTGTAAATTCATCAGGAAGTAGTGTTATGTAAAACTCTTATTACTGTCTGAAATTCGAATACGATTAGTACAAATGTAGCAATTCAGCTGATGCAAATCCTTGTTTGTTGTTGCAATCGTATTTGGTTTTTTTCTTCTTCTATCAGTCTGGTTTCTATGTATATATATAGTCATGAAATTAAATTTACCCAAAACTGAAAGTGTTCCCAAAGCAACACTCTTATCACCTTATGTGCATGTATCCAAGAAGCCATTGTTTTTATTTTCACTTTTTTGTGGCTATAGCTGAAAATTTTACGAAATTAATAGCCGAAACCAGATTCACAACAAGCTCGAATGAGTCGTATAAGCTGCTTTACTTTAATCTGTTATCAAAAAATACACTTAAAAATTGCCAGCTAACAGCACCTTTTACAAAGTGAACATTTGATAACAGACTCACTCTGTTGACTAATCTGCAGTCAAAGACACGGGCTGCCACCTATGTTTCTGATTCTATTTTTAATTGTTGTTAATTGTGTGGGATATTTTAATGGAGTCGCAAGATTCAGATGTCTGCATGTTGTTGTTGTTTATGAGGGGGATTTGCCAAGTTGAATGCATGTAGTGTATACAGGCATTTTGTTTTGATGCAACGGGCCTCGGTGGCCTTGAATGACGCCAAACACTTGAGTTTCCAGCTAAGACACAACCATTATTTCAGCTTTAGTTATGCTTCAACTAGCTATAGAGACAATTATCCAAGTTTTGAGTACTGCGCAGGTCTCTAGTACTAAAGCAAAATGGGCATTAATAACGCAGATGAAACTCCAAATTAAATCTTTCTTTAGGACGAAAATACAACCTTGAGCCACCTGTATCACGCCAAATAACGTTCAATTACCAAACAAATACAATTGGAGCCGATGGAATGATGACACTGAAAAATCTCATTTTGTATAAATTGTCTGTAATGAAAATCCAATATGGGGCCATTCAAACAAGACGTCCTCATGAGAGGGTGGGTGTTCAGATTTTCTGTTTAATTGTGTTTTTAAGGTCAATGAATGGGGAAATGGCCACTAGAAGAAATGTGTCCCCAGTCCCAAATATACTTAAATTTGTAAAATTTCGGGAAAGTCTGAACTTATTCCTAAATTTGTGTTAAGCACCTGGAATTTCCTTTTGAGGTCATCAAATTTCAGTTAATCAGAGAAATCTGGAAAAATGTCGTGAAATTGGAAGCGAGGTGGATGCTTGGAAATTTATAGGATGGTCCTTTATATGTTCCAACACACTTTTTAGACACTCCACTTGTTTCATACTTGCTGTATATTCAAAATAATACAACATTTGAACGCTGAAACTAATCCTGTAAGTATGGTGTTGCGATTTTCAAGTGGCGTATTCATTGTGAAAATACCGTTGGAATATAAATTCCTGCACTCTATGAAAGTACACCATTTTGACAAATCTGCATTTATATAGCGATATTATCCATCGATACCAATCTCCTCTGCGGAAACTCTTGCAGGAAATTCAGCCCCTATTTATAGGATAAATCAGTGTTGGTTGTTATAGTTACAACATGGAATAAAGATGCAACTCCATGGATCTTGTTACTGGGTTGCATCTTCAGCCTGTCAGTTAAAATTTGTAAGTGCTAAACACACGCGTGTACTTGATAGGTTAAACCTATGCTTGAAGTTTGCTATGCACATGGATATTTTTTTTTTTTTAATTCACTTATAAATAGAACAGATTTATCTGTATAAAAATGTAAACAGACACGGTGTACGTTCCGCTATGATGCACGTTGCCTTCAAACTGGCAGAGATTAGTCATAAATCCTGAATTTTTTCATCCTCGAGGGCGAGTAAGTGCATATTGCAGTCTGCGACCAGTTTCAAATCTGTACAATGTTTTAATAATTTAAACGATGTTTTGGCTCGAAGGCTTTTCTATAATTTATGCACTTTTTTGAGCAACGCGCAAAAGGATAAAATGATAAAAAACCGATAAGTTTGCAGAAAGAAAAAAAAGTGACTTGCACTTAACCCATTATAGCGGTTAGGGAGTTATGATTTTTGTGAGCGAGACACGTACATTCTCTGTATTTAAAATATAGGTTAGGAGAATAAATTGTTTGCCGAGCTGTAATATACCAATGTGCGTTTGTAGAAGGCTTAACCAGTTTGTTGGTGTGCTTCAAAATGAAGCCAAGGTGGAGTGCTCCATGGCGGTGTGTGGTGTCAGTACTCTCCAGCTCAAGGATACCAATACAGCTGTGCACCAGAAACAGGAAATGCGGCAATTAAGACGGTATGTTGCGTCCAACATGCTGCTTACTAGAGTAACAAAGAAGATTTTTGTTTTGGGTAGGGTTTTTCAGCGAAAATGTGCATTGGAGCTTGTTGACCCTCACGGAGGCACAACAACAATATGGACGCCATATTGTTTGAAAAATGTATAACTAACTTTGGTGACTGTTTTTCACTTACTTTGCCTTCAATTCTGTATTCATAATGTATCTGCAAAGGTAAATTAATTTGCGCATAAATATGTTAACTTCATTGGTACACACTCTGAAAGATTCTATTGTGTCTAGTACTATGTATTTGCACATCCATTTTTCTTCAGGGTAGTAATTAGTTCCACTTAGTTATTCTTTACAACAAAAGAAAACACAAATACGTGTTATGAAATTGGAAATGCTTTTCAAGCAACCGGAATTTTTGATAGAGAATACGTGTAGTTATTCGTGTGTTAAATCTGCATTTTTCCTCTAAGCTTGAAATAGTATTTTGAAAAATTACTCATGGTAGAAATGATAAATTGGATCTTAACTCTATGTACATATGTTCCATATACACAAGTGTACTCCATTCCATATACGGTATTACCATTTACTACACCATTGAAATCCAGGGTCAAGACTGATGCTATTTTGTAGTAAAGAAATTTACATGTACAGTGTGGCCACAAAAAAGAACCTTTTTCCTAAATTCGTAACTGTTTTATTATTTCGGCGTCTTAACTCTTTGACATCACGAATCTTTGCTCGGTAGTTTTTGCACCAAATTATCCCATATATATGGTATTTTTAGTTCCCTTTTTTGTGTGACCACCCTGTATAATATATGTGCGTATTTAAATTATAAAACTATAATACATGTTAAGAAAAGTTTACACTTTATATAATGTTCTTCAGAAAAATAAATAGAACTCGAAGAACATGCCCATATTACTGTTTTTGTGAACATGTTTGATAAGATAGCAAGCAACATTTCGCATGGGACTTTTAAGACTTGAACACCATTACTCACCATGTTATCAAGTGTTCAACATCTCTTAAATTCAATGCCAAACAAGGTGTTGGCTGTCATTGGCAGTCGTTGCACATTTGCAGTTGCAACAAGTAAGAAATACGAATGAAGGAAAATTAAAACGGGGATTTTCCTGAATTTTATTGCTTTGAAAAATTTACTATTATTATTGCCCTTTGATAGCGTCGCGTTCATAGGACCATACAATGTTTCATTACCATCTTCATTAATAAACCAAAATGGGACAATGATTATAAACAAAACGTGTCTATCTAAAGTACATTTTGTGAATATTACCAACACCGCCTTCATGTGCTTTAGTGTAAAATGCTTTAGATAATCGAACTCGTTCATTAATTAAAAAACGATTAAACATTTTCCCAAATCGATTGGCGCCATGCTTCTTTCCCGGACACGTTTGTTATTACAATTTTTTTTCATTTCTCATTTTCTGCATATGAAGGCCATAGGTTTGGTTGACCTTCTTTCACATCCAAATATTTTTTGGCACTCAGCTGATTGCCATCAGGTTGCCACTCCGTATATTACCAATAAATAAGGAGTTCGAAGTGGCTTAATTCGTACGCGCTGGGCTTAGGTTAATGAGATAATTAACTTGCTAAAAGTTATCTCGGAGAAGTAAGTACTTAACTTCGTATCAATGCATACATTCAAGATGGCCGTCTATTTATGCCCTTGATCGTTATAAAGGCATTGTTTTTGTGGTTTGATTTTTATTTTAAACACTAGTTTTTTTCCGTTTAAAAGATGTATTTTGATGCCTGTACTGCTTGTTGTAGGGCTATGGGTCTCTGTGCCACTTGTTCACTGTTGCGATGTCAATCGATCGATAGTTGCCCTTGATGGTTGCACCGCGCATGCGCATACCATTCTTGTTTTTTTGTTCGTGTTAAAGTTGCTGGGCAACACCGATTCTCGAAAATTTGCGGTTGATTCTCGCAGATACGCTCAATACTGAGAAAAACAAGTTAACGGGCTGAGGTCCCATGACCTATGTTTATTGACTGTTCGATGGATTTTTCGAAAAGTGACTATAGTTCTTGGAATGATACAAATTTCCAGTTATGTTAATGTTTGATTAAAAATGACAGTTTATACTTGAATGAGTTAGCCAAACGTAAAATAATGTTTATAGTGTACACAATTTTGAACACAAATCGCATTTCGTGAATATTTTGAGGGTTTTAACTAAACAATGAATACCTCTGAATTCGTGGAAAACGTTGCAATTATTTCTGCTTAATAACAAGTATTAAATGAGATTCATGGGTTGCACAACACGCTGTGAGATATTTCTGTTAAAAAATAATTGCATTTTTCGAGGGAGGGATCCATACGAGCAACTATGCATATAATACTACATACTCATCAGTTTTTATGAGTTGATTCATCCAGGATCTATTCGATGTAATGTCTTTTTTAATTGACCCTCTGCCCACGTGTGCTCTCGTTTTAAATGACCATCACGATGGGGCACCGCACTTCGGGCCCTTTATGCTCATTTGTTTAAATAAACTTATTGCAAAACATTCACGGGGGTCAAAGGCCTTTCAAGACAAGTGCTTCCACCACCCATTCCACGCTAATTATGCTTCTATATCCAAATTATATGTTGGGTTCAACTCCAGTTGTTCTCAGAAATCCTCCTGATGTTCAACAAGCTGTGGGTTACCAAAATGACACATGTGATCTCGTAGATCTCCAAATTTGAAATACTTTGTCATTTGGTAATCTATTTAAAAGTTGTGTTCTGGTGTTTACATGATGATTTATTTGATAAAATTATTAAACGTTCAGAACTAAAACATGCCATCATACTTATAGTACAAAAATGTACACGTTTTATGATTTAACATTTTGTCGAAAATGAAGTCATGCCATGCAGGATGATTTTGATAGTTCGCAAATCCACAGGATATCTTCTAAAGTCTCTAGATTAAAGACTAATGTATTTTGAAATGAACATAGTAACATCTGAGGTAATAATTTACAGCGAAAACGACAAATTGATGAATCATCAATTTGAATAATTAGAATTTTTTACGTTTTGAGAAATTTTAGATTACTATGCTATTTTCATCTAATGTTTTTTCAACCTTTTCTAAATTTGTTTGTAGGTGCTACCAAAAGCTTATGCAATCTTTTAGTCAGTCTTCACATTTTCATAATGGATATGCAATGCACGTGAATGCTGTGTTGAAGCGAGAAATGAAGCCCCTTTCACTGTGGCACTGTGGACGATGGATTTTTTCTAAAGCATATCAGTAGGCGTATCACCTGAAAGCCTATAAAAACAAGAAATGACCTGTGATAAAAGTAGGCTCTGTCTCGTCCATCTTTCTTGTGATGCTTGTGAATTATTAGAGAATTTTGACTTGTATTCAATTAAATTCGTTGCGACGGATTTCTCTCGGCTAATGATATTACTCTCGACTAATTGGTTATCATTAGTGTTCATGCGTGACCGTAATAATAATTCACAGATTGCGTGTTTAGAGACTCTTTGTAGTCTGTTATATGAAATCAGGTTGTGCCCATAGCGTTGGTGGGGTTTTCATCCACCTGATATACTCAAAGTTCTGTATCACAAATCCGTTCGTATACGGGGTGAGTCTGATTTTTACGAAAACCCATAATAAAAGCGGTCATTACTGATGAATGACAGCCAGTCAAAGCCCGTGATATTATCGTAATTATTAATTAATGAGCTTCGCCCACGATAAAACAGCACTCATCAGTCCCATTTCAGGGTTGTTTTATTTATCTTAAGGCAATGATATATTCCATTTTTATCGATTTTTTTTTTCTAGAAACCTTTGGGTTATCTTGTTTTGTTGTTCTGCTTCTGACAAGGTTGCTCTCTAATGCCTGATTCCCACTAGGCCGAAACCGAAACCGAAATATTAGGGTCTGAGCATGCGCACTTCGAAGTTTCCTGT
>JAQGBW010001186.1:0-28536 GCA_034698625.1 Julus scanicus
GATGTTGCAAAACGAACATATGGAAGTGACGTCAAGTCGAATGCACTGTGGCAAGTCCCACATTTTGTAGCTCGCATTTGGAGTTGGGAAACGACATCCTATCGATTTTCAGAATAGTATGTAGTCCAGGATTTCCCATAATCCCAACGTTGCTTTGCATTTAAACCTAGATGGCCTCCTATCGATTTTTTGCCGTCCCCAGCTACAGCTACACCATATCAGTTTTCAGACTTGGCTACTTTAAAGGGGCGCTTAAATTCAAAATGCAATAGTTTCCCGGGCGAACGCAAGCTGCTCCCTCTAGCGCAACGAAACGAAAAGTTAAACCATAGTGCATCAGTTTAATAAAGGCTAAGTTCAGATATAATTGTTTGATTTGTGCAAAATGGTTTACTTATTTCAAGCTTGATATGATGGATTTGCAAATCAATGTAGTACAATTTAAATAGTGCAAGTGTGTTTTGAACAACACAAAAACATTCAAATCACTTATAAAAAAAGTGCAAACGGTGTTGCAATTTTTCAATACTTCTAAATGTAAAATTAAAGTATTTCAAGTGGATAAAGTTTAAATAAATTGAAATTGAAGGGCACTTACCAGTGTTTGAAATTTCCACGGCAGCATCGGCCATCAACTCTAAAAGGAATAATATTATTCCTGTAAATTCAGTTTATATTACCAGTGTGCTATAGTAATATGAATAACAAAATACTAACCTTTCGTTTAACTCGAATTTCGGTGCAAAAATATATTACGGATCTATGTAAACGTTTTAAACACAATAATCAATGAAATATGGAAATAAAGTGATAAAGAATGAAAACATTTTCATAAAAAACCAGAACTTTATTTCTTCTTTTCACAGAGAAGTTGTCTTGTTCAGAAATTACTACCACAATGACAGCAATATTTAAATACACCTAAAACAAGATCTCGTAAATATCTTAAATTTAAGGCATTTCGCATGAACAAATGTGGATTCGATTAAAAATGATGGAAATGTTATAATCAACAGGACTGTTAACTTTGAATGTGCGAAAAACACTGACTTTGAATTAAAAGAAGAAAAAAAAATGTGGCAATTTGTCACAAGTAATTTGGTTTCTCACCTTTTACCAACATTCAATAACAAAAACGTCCTTTTTGCTTTTGAGTTTGTGCAAACAACCATTTTCCATTTTGTTCTCGCATTTGCCCTGACTAGTTAAGAGTATAGAAAAATATTGGATAATTAACAATCTCAAAATGGGTAAACAAAGCAATTACCATTAGATAAAATTATCTTCGCGATTGCAGTAATAAGCAACTGAATCCAATAAACTCAGCTAGGCACCAAAATGCCTCTTGGTTGTATGAACAAACGCAAAACTCATTGGGAATTTCAATAACAATTAAGCCTAAGACAACGAAAAAATGTCCATAACAAGTACTGTATGTTAACACTTCCAATTATTCGTAAAAATCTGTTGTACGGAAGACCACCCTAGTAGGAAACGAATCATTTTCAAATACATTTAACTAGTTTTCAGCAGTAAGGCAAGGTTTAAATTCAAATAACATTTCAACAAATTCCAGCCAGCTCATTAGTAATTCTGTTTTTAAAAGATTTTGAACTTGTAATTACATTGTTAATTATCAATGTATAATGTTAAAAACCCTAGGTTAACTAAGTTTACCAGCGCTGGTTATTCAACGAAAACTTGTATTTCAAATCGACATTTTGTTGGAAAACACAGGAAACTCATTATTGTTACGAATGGTTTTGAACAAATTGAATAAACGCACACAATGCAGAGTTCCTCGAGTGCTGGTCAACGAAAAATGACAAACTCTAGGTTCTGTTAAATTTAGGGCAAAGTGTTTTGCAGAAATGTTTTAAGGGTCAACTAATGTGCATTTTTTTGTGGGTGTTTTCGGCGCACTTTCTGATCGCGGTAGCATTATTATAAGGCAGCTCTAATGTGACGTTAGCTACCATCAAAACATCAACAAATAGGCCTATAATAGATATCACAATCTAATTATGAATTAATATGGGTAAACCATATTCATAAATATAAATACATAAGTAATATAGATATGCATCATTTCTCACTGAATGTGTGTGCGATTATATTCAGTCATACAAAAGGCTTGCAAAATTATTTTTTACAAAATAATGCTTAAGGGCCCCACCAATTCAAAATCACATAAATAATCCATGTTACTTGAACTGACAACATTGACGTTGATTTTACTATAAAAAAAATGCAAAGCAACGCCGTTAGTAATCGAATGGAATATTTTGAGACATATTTGAATTTTTAGACCCATCGTAAATGTCCTATCGATCGCATATAATGCCTACGTTATGCCTGTATCTAAGAATGCCATTATCAGTTCTGTTGTCTACTAGGGTATATTTTTGACAGAAAGTTTATCTTAAGTTTTCATACTCCAAAGATTGGGGATAAGAAGTCTATATTTGAATTATAGGAAGGAGTTTGATAGTTGCTCATAGCTCTGCTATCCCCAAAAATGGAAGTATTGGTCTCAACAGGTGGCATTTCATACAATCATATATTGTAGGCATTTGCAATCAGGAAGTTTAAAGGAATGCTGGATATACTGTATAATATTCACCATTGAATAGGGAGAAGGAAAAGCAAGAAATACAAAATATATTAATATATTTTAAAGGATTAAAATGCCTTCAATCATTATCTGTTCCCTGACTATGGCTTATTTGTTGACATTAGGATGAGCAGCTCTCAAGAATCGTGTTTGATTTGGAAGAATCTTATGTGGAGGTGGGATATCAGTCCTTTAGTAGGGGGGGTTCCACTATTAGGTAAGCAACTAAATTTTTTAGCAATGCACAAATACGTTTCGATTCTGCTTAATAAATAATCATAATAAGCAAATGTTCAGATTCGAAATCAACTAACATGAAAGCAACTAACTGTAATGCATAACGTGACATGTCACTAATTAGGTTACTCTGTCAACAATAGAAGATGGAAAATTAGACAATCAAAAATCAATGAAAGATCTTTTTAAGAAACTACATATAACTTTGTAAAAGCTGCTCTCTCTGTGCAGCTACAAAAGTCATTCAACTTGCAAAATAGTTACTACAACGTCTAAGTTGATAACTGGCCGAACAGTTGTCATTCAACAGGTTCTAGTACATCAACAATGTCCTCCAATGCTCATCGGTATAATAATCAATATGGTATATCGATATGGCCTCCAAACATAAGTAACACACGTGCAAACACGTGTTGCAAAATGAAACAACATCTGACACTAGAAGAATGATCTGTAAGAGATTTCAAACTTCTGTTGGACGAGACACCAAATTGGAAATTAACAGCTTAAGACGTTTAAGCAAAAATTGTATGTAACAACAATGGCAGGAATTTTAAGTGCAATTTGTCAGTCTAACCTGCGCTCTCGCAGCAATACGGCTGTAACTAGATTAATTGCTGTAAAACATTTGCCTCATCTTACTTTTTTTTCCTGAATTAAGCTCGTAGAAATAGGGAAACGTTATAAAGAAGCTGAACTGCCTCCGACTGTTTAAAAACGGGATATATGAAAGCTATTTAATGAGTATCTACATCTTTCCTTCAAAACACAGAACGTATATAAATAGATCTCTTTAAAATGAGGGTGAGGGAGTAAATGGGCTGTGGAGTTAAACAGAAAACACGCTTTTTCGCCACAACACAAGAACACATTTGACCATCGACAATGGAGCTGTACGAGTCGTAGTACACTGGTGCCCGCAGAGTACTACTACTACTATAGCTGAAAGCACTAAATTCAACGTTTCGATATCTTGTCTTTTTTTGTTGTTTTTTCGTTAGGCATGAATAGAAGGTAAAAAACTGAAAAAGTAGAAAAGGTACAAGTTCTAATGTCACAAATAGCGGCATAGAAATTCACACATTTGGCCATGCATCTTTTTATGTTGCAAAAATTCACGGTCAAATATCGAGTTTGATCTTTTTTGTTGTTTTCTATCATTGTATAAAAATGAAATTAAAAAAACACGTTAACAGGCATTCACCCATTCACTCTTGTTGGTTTTTGGACATCAGATTTTCGTTGCTACACAAATGAAATTTGTCATTCGCATAATCCCCTGAATCACATTTGAATCCGTAAATCTCTTCCAAAATTCTTCATGAAGCGCACAGGGTGTTCATCCATATCGGAAAGAAGCTCCTGCAAGTGCCTTTTGATGTGTTCGTATTTTGTCGTTTTGAGAATTTTTATCTTAAAATACTCATACAAAAATTCAACGAGTGTTTCCTGAGGAAAATGTCAAAGGTCGTTATTTCACCTAAGTAAAATGCTGCTTGCCAATTCTTCAGAAAATATGAATGGGCATCTCAGTTGCCGCCACCAAACAGCCAGCAGCCTTGATCCCTGCCTCATACGTTGGGCGTCCAATACTGAAGATGAGCTTGCGAGGTGGGGATCCGAGCGCAGGATCGCGGGATCGCTTTGACAACATACACAGCTCACACAGTGAGCATAGAAGAGTAGCACCGTGCTGTTGCACCATCCATTTTGGTATGGCATCCCAAAAGTACATGGGCTCAACTTCAAAATTCTTTTAACCTAAACTTTCCGTTTTAGATATTATTTTGGTTGACGGAAGTAGCGCAGAACCAAATATCCTAATAGGCGAAATGCTACCAAAAACACCATCAGAACTATTGTGTTGGCCCAGAAAGGCATTTGCGGCTGTCCCAAAATTTCAGTCATTGGAATGACGACTTCAGTAATGTTTACGGTGCTATTTGCTTCACTGCATACGGCAAATGCGGATACTGTTGAATTACATCTAAAAATTAAAAATTATATTTCGTAAATATTAATGATGTCAAACCAACTGCTATATAAAACGATTTTTTTAAGGATTATTAGCTAAATCATTCTAACCAATGCATTATGATAGTACAAGAGCAGCGATGCAATATTTTCAAACACATTTAATTATGACTATGAAATCATGCAAATTTGCATAAATTTTTTAGTTACTCTTGAAAATGAACTTTAAATCTTAGTCATAGTTGGACAAACAAGGCAAGCATCAATAAATTTAATAACAACTTACGTGACTGGTGGTCCCAGGCCAAATTCGATAATCTGCATGTTTTGAAAGGCATAATGGACCATTGAAAGATATCTTAGCCACTGTAGGCCATGTGGAATGCGTGTGGCATAAAAACCACCAAATAAAATAGTAGAAAGAGTATACAATGCTGAAATTGTGACAGACACTTCTAAATCCAAGCAAGTTGCTCCAATAAACAATCCCACACTCTGGCAAAGACAAAAAAACAACAGTTAATCAAAAAAGTCAAGGGGAATGGATAAAAATTCAAATAGTGACCAACTCCCCAATAAGAGTAATCTAAGATTAATAAAAGCAGGCTACTCTTTTTGGGGAGTGATTCAAAATGGAAAGATATTCAAAGCTATGCTTACTTGGGCAACAATCGTGTTGAGCAGAAGAAATGCCAAGAGTAGAAAGAAAACAAACGGGGAATGAAAAGATACCATTGGATAAGAAATGCCATGAAATAAGGTGGGTAACGTGATGATGAGTGGTAGCTCCCCCACCATTTTCGCCAGATAATAGGCTGACAAACGATATGCTCCTGAAGCTCTTTCTTTGTTAATCACTTCTCGTTCCGGAGGGACTATACATAATTAAAGTCACATTTAAGAATATTGCTTGTAACTAAAACTTAACAAATGCCAGGCGATGCAAAAGTCAACGTGTACTTACATGATACTAGAGCTCCAAATAGTGCAAACATCATCCAATACATTGTACTAAAAAACATCTGAAAACATAAAAAAAAATACATTAGTTATCGTTGTTTCAAATGTATATTGCCCATATGACAAACATTACAAAATCAATCTGAAATATGATTCAATATGCAGTTTATCAAGAATGGTTTCAGTAAAAGAATAGTGGGCAGAAACTTTCAAGTTTTAAAATTTCAGAATATTATAATCCAATCATACAGATCAATCAAATAAGTTTATGAGTGAAATAGAACGATTTTCATTACTACGTTTATGAAAAATAACGCTATGAAATGCAATATTTTAAAAAACGCCTTGTAGTTTTTTATCTTTTGAGTATTCAGTATTCAAGACTACCCATTCAATGTAAAGATTTATAAATGCGCTTCTCTGCATATCTTTCATGTTTGCAGTGTTTGCCACAGGAGCACTTTTCCCCCAAATAATTGTATAAATGGTAGGTAGTGTTTGCAATGAAAAATACTGCGATTATACTCACCCATCCTTTAAGATCAAAAAGCCCAACATCCGTCCTTTCGACTTGCAACCAAATTAGACCCGCAACAAACGCTAATCCTAAGGTTTGAATCCAATTCAATTTTGATAACATTCGGCCTCTGGCTTCTAGAAAATTACGCTTCGCTAAAACCCTAAATTGAGTTAGGAAGGACGTCGGCCATTTGTCGTCGTTTAATTCGTCTTGACTATAACATCTACCATTGTTTATTTCAGACCAGGAAGAGCGCCCGGAATCGACCTCAGCATCGCTTTCAATTGTAACTACTAGGAAATTAAAACTCGATAAACATAACGTTCACAAAAATTGATTTTACCTACAGAAATCACCTTAAAGCAACTTACCAACTTTGCTGTAGACTTTTGAAACTCTCTTTTCGGGATCAAACATAACGCGAACTTCGACTGGCTTGGTGGTGCCATCCTCATTAGTGACGTCATTGTCAAAACTCTTTTTTTCAGCAGGTAGGCTGTGCCAGGATATTTGGTTATGGCACATACAATCGTGATTTTCTATGTTTCCATTGCATAAGTTCCCATTTAGACATTTGGTCAGAGTTGTATAATGATCTTCTTTTACTTCAGTGTCATAACCAGCAAGACTGCTGAAACAAAGGAAGGTTATTATATTGATTTTATATTTGATGGTAACATTGTTCAAATTGTTAACTAATTTGCAATTACATTTTTTTCAAAGTATTATCAAAAGTATTAGTATTTTTAATTGGAAATGTTTGAAAATTACCCTAAAGCTTTTGCAGCTGCTAAAATTCCTTCCTGGATTTCTAGAGTAGATTTCACTTTTTCCACTAAAAATGTTAAAAAATTTAAAAAATAAATTACGTGTTTCAAGTTTGCAAAACAAAATCATGATTCTGTATAATGAGATTCTCCACTCACTTATAAAATCCGCAGGATTATAATGTGGGGCAATTTCCATGTTTAAATTGCGAAAGAAATCTACGACCATGTTTGCCTTTCCAAAATAAGCAACCTACATGAAAAACAACAATATTTTTATTTACGAAAACACATTTATAGTAACTCTGGCTGCACGTGACATTTGCATCAAATTTTCTCTTACCTGTCCATTGCATAAAAGTAACAGTCGATCAAACATGTAAAATATTTGGCTTGAGGGCTGATGGACAGTTACTACCAAGGTTTTGTTTTCATGTTCTGCATATCGCTTAAGCGTTGTCATTAGAGAAAACGCTGTGCTTGAATCCAAACCAGAAGTAGGTTCCTAAATTCCAACAAACACATTACCAAACAAGAAATAAGTAATGTTTTTCATTGTATCCCCCACACAACTTACTTTGAAAACCACTTAAAAATGAGTCATCAAAATACTTACATCTAAAAGCATTAAAGTTGGATTTGTTAAAAGCTCACAAGCGATGTTGGCCCTTTTCTTTTCGCCCCCAGACAAGCCTCTTTTCATGATATCGCCAATTACTGAAATTAACATATTGTTATTTATTATTTGTCTTCTCTAAAGCAAATGCAAAACAGAAATTAAAAATGATTACTTACTCGTATCTTGACACCTCCTCAAATCCAGTACTTCGATAATATGGTCAACGTGTTGCATTTTTTCTTGATATGACATTGATTCAGGAAGTCTCAACATCGCAGTGTACTGTGGATTTATTTTTAAATAAATGTGTAAGTTAGTGACCAAAATACAATCTACGTATTTTCTCGAATTTTTAGCACTGACGAATGCGGCAAGACGATTTACCTTTAATGTTTGCAAAAGTGTCAAGTCTGGAAAAAATATGTCTTGTTGCAGTACGTAGCATACTTTGCGACGAAGCCGTTTGTTCAAAGATTCTCCATTTAACATGATGCTACCAGAATCCACCTTTAAGTAGCCATTTAGCCGGCCTCCTAATGCATTTAATAGCGTCGTTTTTCCAGACCCTAGTTATAGAAAAATAGGAAAAAGTTGTGTTATCTATGCTGTTACAAGCTGCAGGTATGGTAGAACCAAAATCTTGCAATGTTCCTCACCACTTGGTCCCATAACAGCTAAAATCTCTCCAGGACGTACGAATCCACTGATGTCTTTGAGAATCGTCTTGCCTTTGTTGATTGACACAGTTAAGTCTTGGAAAACCAACTCCAGTGGCTTCTGTGGTTTGGCAGCCATTGCAGGACACTGCGGTGGCTGGGGAGGCTTGGCCTGTCTGAAATCAAAAATGTTACAAATTAAAAATCTGTCAATTCCCCTCAGTTTCAAAGTTGACATTAGCACTTAAATCGTCTTTGGTGATGGATATTTTCCTTCGAAATCCTAAACCAGTCCCTTAAAACCAAAAGTTTTTGAGCATGCACAACTTTGCTTCAACTACATGTATGGAAAATCCCCAAGTCCCAAATCTATATAAATGCCTCCGATCATTGAAAATGAACGCTTTTAGCATCCAACTCTCATATTTATGTGTAAAAACGATGCTTTTTGAAACACTTTCAACCAGTCTTCCTGTGAGCTAGTTAAACTGGAAAATGCGTTTTAACCTGATTACACCCTTAATAAAGGGGCGAACGTGCTTCCGTAAGCGTAAACCATTTTATATGCATACTACCCCAGGTACCACAACACAAAATCATCAGAGTGAAAGTCACACTGACATAGTTACAACCAAGTTTTATGTTGGGCAACCTACCATAGCATCTCTTCCATTTCATACGGAATACTAAGTACGCCATTTCACATGTGTCACGAGGACTGTAGGTTAAATTTCCATAAAATACTACCTCTTTGGACTCTTATCATTACTTAAGTAGCCATTTTGCGGATGTTACCATAAAACCCTTGCTTGAAGTTTCGTTTTTTTTATTTGTGACAGACATGACAACATCTATTTCTGCAATACCTTGACCTTGCATACCAAACGTCCTATCTGCAGAAAAGATCTTACTAAATTTTTTTTTATTCTTTCCTTAGCTACTATTCTTACTAAGAGACAACCTGTTTCGACATACAGGTAGAAATAAAGGATACCTGAGCTAGTGGATGGGCCCTGTATTTAATGACTGGTCTCCAAGGCGAGTGATTACAACCGTGGTTCTTTAGCCGGTTGATATCCATTCAGAATATTAAATATATGCACAAAAAAAAACTCGTGGCTAGTAATTACAGGGTTTTTACAATGATGATTCCCAGTAATTAGATTTGGCGAGACTTTTGAGCTCAGCTGGATTTATTTCAAGTTTTTGAAAGTCAAACGGTGAACAGAAGCTGCCAGAGTAGCATATGAATGAGTGACTGAACAACCACAAAGTTACAATAAGTCAACTAGGTTATTTATCACAACACCAATTAGAAATTATATATAAAAAAAGTTATTTCCAAATATTTTTTATTC
This sequence comes from Julus scanicus, assembly GCA_034698625.1. Taxonomy (NCBI): domain Eukaryota; kingdom Metazoa; phylum Arthropoda; class Diplopoda; order Julida; family Julidae; genus Julus; species Julus scanicus. The sequence continues at coordinate 9,706 of JAQGBW010001186.1, forward strand.
AAATGTTTTGACAACAACTGTCATGTGAGTTATTATGGCGTGGTTCCTATTCCGATCATGTGATTTGATTCGTCATAATATCACATGACACCAAAAGGCAGAGGGTGCTAGAAAACACATTTGAAGTACTAGACGTTGTGACACCACATGTTTATTAATCTTCACGAATGGTAAAATACACAAGTGCAGCAACTTCCCTGTTCAAGCATATTCTAATTAATGCAATTATTTTCAATGTCCCATATTTTTGGGATAAGAAGATACGACCTTTTATAACCGCTAAAAAAAGCTTCAGGAATCTTGAGTTTTTCATTGCCTGATGCAATGTGAAACAACACTTGAACATATCAAGGACAGGCAACTTGAATTGAAAATTCAACACACATTGGTTGAAAAAATGCACACAGGTGCTCTGGAGCGAGCTAGGCAACATAAAAGGTAACATTAGTTGTACCAATTTTGGATGTTTCCCATAAACTTTCTGCGAGATGAATTTAATAGCCTTACTCTTGGCACGTCCTTCAAGTCCAAAAGGATAATTCTTCAGGTTAAGTTAGCGAAAGAGGCGTAGGTTTGTAGTATATTGCGTTGTTTATAATGCGGCTTAGATTGGTAAACTACTATACAATCACACTATAGAGATATTATATAGCTTTTTCTTTTTTTTTGCGCCAAATGGTCTACATTCGCACTTATGTCACTGGAGTTCATTGACTTATTGACATACTTTCTACTACCAACATTTACTTCCCTTATAATACACCCCAAAAAAGTACGAAGTACAAAAAGGATGCTACTTTTAACACAAAAAACAACTGGTTTCCTCTCACACTTTACACCTACTAAAGTAATGGCGGACAAGCCGCTACTAAAGTCATGCAAATTATTGTTAAAATATTCAACCACAAACAATAAGCATTCGTTCCACTTCAATTAGATGAAATGAAGGCGTTAAAAAAACTGAAAGTCTGTTGAAATTAAACACACGAGCAACAAGATGCTAGGTGATAAATCAAATATCGTACTCCTGTTACCAGAAACACGCATATTGATTTTGATTACAATTGCTGACCCAACTTTACAAACTTTCTTTTATTCTAGAAAATTTTCATTTAAGTTATACACCGATATTTTTTTTCTATCCCACAAAAGGTACACCTATAATGGCATGCGTGTTGGATAAGATTAATAACTTGAAAACTCAACTGGTTTTATCCAGTTTTGCCCATGAGCACCAATTAGAATTTTTAGGTTCCTAATACCACGATTCATGCTGTATAAAATAGCAGTTTTGTGATATTTAACATGATAGAGGTGTGTTCAAATTGCACTATGGTACTTCATGGTAAGAAAACTACATTGTTGCAACTTAAAATTAACTTTTCGTTACAAGTAATCATGAAGTTTGCAATATTAGTATATTATAATAATTATAATATTTATTATAATAATTATAATAATTATTAATATTATAATAGTGCAAAACTTGGAATTTCACTTAGTTTTTGCTTAACCATGAATTTATCAAATTCTCAATTATTTGGGGGTACACAAACAGTATTCAAAAATCGAAAGCTCCACCACAAGGGGATGCCATTTGGCTACTCATTGCAATTTTTTCAACATTGATATTGTACAATGGCATAATAAACATTGCATCCATTCCACACACAAAATAATAATAAAAAAATGATAAAAACTTGATTAAAGCACGTTATCAGGATTACCTCTCTTGCAGGATAATGCTCCTATTACACGCTTATTAGCAATTAATCAGTAAAAGTCCAATCAATTATTTACTTTGTGGGGTATCCAAAAATAGATTCGTGCACCATGATGACAAATCGATAGTGAGCGATACACTTTCGCACTTTTAACTTTCTCTCAGAGCCCGTTGTCAATGGGGGGAGAAAAAAAAGTTATTGGCGCAACACGAAACGGTCATTGAACTCCCCATACTATCCCATGTTGCACGAAAAGAGATTACAGCATTGTGCATGTTGGACCTGATAGAAACTAAAGTCAAGACACGTTTGTCTTACAAGGATTCAGACTGGAAAAATCGATAGCTTCTAATCCTGGGAACACATGTTTGTGATAGAGGAATGAAAATGAGTGGGTCCCAAAAACCCATCCTCCATTTCCCTATCCTTCTTCCATAATGCAATTCCCAAAGGAGGGTAAAAGGTAAAATTCCTGTTGTCAAGGCAACCTTCTGCTGGTCACATATTTATGACACGCGTTCATAACGAGGTCTACAAAATGTCAACAGTTCAATCAGGAACGAAAATAAAAAAATGTATATTAAAAAAACAAGCACCCAACAACAACCACTGAAAATGTAATCCCTCATTGGTTTCAGATTCTCAAATAACAGGTTGTTGTGGTTTCCTCGCTGCAAAGTTTTAATAGAAATGATGTCTAATTAAATGCTGACCATAAACAGGCGCAGCTTGCGTGTGTTGCGATGAATTACGCACACAAATGAACTGCACATATTTGGGTAATGTAAACGTTATCAATTTATGGTGAGTGCAATTTAAGGGATGTCCATTTTTCATGACTTCCGCATTAAAGCCGACCCGTGGCTTCCCGGCCAAAAATTTAGGAAGCAAAACACTGAGGAATCGCAAATCGAGCATGATGAATCTCACTTTAAACCTGAAAACGAGATTGCAACCTTATAGTTTTTCTCCCCCCTCTAAGAATTACATTTACAAGATTAAGGCTGTTTAGGTCAATTAAGGTTGATGTATACGCTGCCAGAAACTAGATTAATGTAAAATAAGTTTAAGGGCAAAAGTTCTCCCAGAGAAAAGTTCATTTTTCATCGCAAATTTGACTTTTCGAGCCAGATTCGCACATATAATTACAATTTGCATACAAAAACTTGCTGAAGACAGGCTTGTTAGGTGAACATCACTGCAGTTTCATTTTTTTCAAAAATTATAATAGAGCAGATTAGAAATCATATTTTTCTATTTTTTAACCCCACATTTGAATGAAATTTTTAATCGTGTTTCTTGAATTATTTTAGCTAACAGAGCTGGAGGTGTAAATCATAAATAGATTTACGATCAATATTTAGGTATAATAATCTTTTCCTCGACATAACATAATTAAGTGTAAGGTCAAAAATCTTGAACTTGATTTAACTTTATAGAGAAGAAAATTATCATACCTGTTAGATGTGCAAATAAATTACTTCCTAAACCGCTCGCAGATAATTAAAAAGCTGCGAATCCACACACATACGTATTAAATATAGGATGAATTTCAGATTCAAAAATCCAACTCGGAAATATTTAAGCCACACTTCGTTGCAGCCCCAAACTAAATGTTATATTCAACACAAATTCCGCACGTGAAACAGGTCAAAAATGTAAAGTTAGCGGCATCACATCCAAATGTGCAACACGAAAGAAGAAGTTTTGCAGGAGCATCACTTCCAAACCGTTAACTTTTGTTGTGAGTTGTGAGGGAACTCTTAATTCAAGCTCCTAGTCAACAACGCATCACTTTTGTTTCAACTCGAGTCCAACAATGTAAAATAAGTGGGACAAAAGCTACCCTCATTCGAGCGATTAAATTTCAAAGTGCATTAAAATAATCGCTCTTTTATGAACAATTATGAAGCCGCGATCTCAAAACTTATTCGGTTAAGACCTGACCAAAGGTAACGGGTCCGTTTATATATTAATTTGCGGTTTTGGTTTCACTAAACAACAGAAATGACCTCCCATAATTACTCTCAACTTAATTTTAAACGATAAAACAGTTCAATTAGCGACTTAATGAGTGCACTTTCTATGCAAGACATCCCCCTGAAACCCCTATTAATATTTAGACTAAATACTTATAGCAGAACAAGTGGAATATTTCTAAGATAATCTAATTTAAATTTTCCGGAAGTTGAATGGCAATTTAAAGGTACGTTTAAAATCTATATATTGCTGCGATTTGAGAATGCATTTGGATAAAATCTTTTAGAGTCTAAATTTTAAATAAGCAAGTGTCAGGCCACTCTAAAGTACATAAGTTACATAATTAGTTAAAACTGTGAGATTTTTAATTATTGACTTACACTAATGTATTTTTTTTAAATACCTGTATACCATGCTTCAAGAATCAAGTAGAATTGAAGAATATTCAAGACTAACCATCACAAATATTGCAATCCCATATAAATGTGGACAATTTTTGATTACATATTTACATCCGAGTTTTCTATTTACAGTGGTACTGATAAATTAATTTAAAAGGGAATTTTGCATTTCGAATATAAAAACATGCTGTTTATGTAAGAAAGTGAAATAATATTAATTTAGCGAGTGACAAAATCAGATAAGCAAATTAATGTCTTTAAACGAGATTAATGATTCGAAAACCACATAACGTATAAAAAAAATGGATTATGAAATCTTTATATTTCAATTGAATTTGAAGATGTTCAATATTTATACAACGATTAAACTATCGCTTTGATATTTCGTAAATAAAAAAACTTATTCAGCAATCCAAAAAACACGTAAAGAATTACAGCGAATTGCATGATAAACTATGTAAACCTGACTTTTAAAATCAAATAAATAAGGGGAAAGAAAAGAAAAATAGCACGTGGGCGATTATTAGAATCCATCCAACTCGTAAGAAATTTCATGATTGTTTTTAACGATGAAAATTGGCAACGTGTTATTAACAAGTGTCACGCGTTAAGTCAGCATAAAGAGATTTGTGAACTTACTGTCAACGATCTTGAAGAAGCAATAAAAGTTGGACGTTGGAATTACAGCGACTATCGCGGGCAGATGGGTACGGCTGACGGTCCAGCTGACGGTGCCCAAGCGAGGGGTGGCCGAAATGTGTAAAAGAGTCCGTTGAAGGTGCAGCAGGCAAATGCAAGAGAGTGCAGGCACTTGGACGAGTAGGGCGCCACTGAGAAAAAGAGGAACAACTTAACGGTTCCTTAGCCAAAATCTTTGTGGGTATCCCCCTCCCTGGGTTACAGAAAATATGGAGAAGAGTACGTAAGCTGCCCGCCTGCTTGGCCTGTCCTCTACTGACCCAAGGTACACAACGTACGAGGTCACGTACTAACAGAGGTCGGCATTCACTCCAGGCTGGCGAACTAAATGCGCAAAAAAAGTCATCCTCAGCTTCATTGTCGTCTCCATCTTCCGCAAAAACCTCGAAGAAACAATAACCCCACGGATTTCTCTCTCCTCTCCCCCACACCACCACAACAAATTGGAACATTTTTTGTTGGCGACCAACAGAAAAACTGCCAGCGTTTTTTGAGTAGGAAAGGTTGCACCCTCAGTTGCACCGCACACTTTATGTTAAATCAGATGAGTATCACCCACGTTTACTACAAAACTACGCACAAACTTTTACTTGAAATTTCGCGACTTTCCCAAACGACAAATGACATTATTTTTACCCCAAAAAAACAAGGGGCTTCACCTGCGCTGGACACGAGCTTTCCCCTAGGTTATAGCTTCAAGCACTATATAGTGCCAAAAATAGACCCTCGAAACCCCTACTTCTTGAATTTACAACAAACATATACCATCATTGTTAGGGGTTGGGGTATATGATACAATCAGAGTTAAGGGTATAGGGGTAAATACACAATCAGTGTGAAAGGTATGGGTAAATGCACAGTCAGGGTCATTGATAGGGGAGTTTTCAACACCGAATTCTTACTTTTTACTGAAAATATTAACGATTTAACTAAAGTTTAAATTGCCACTAAAAAAAGCTTGTTTTTATCGTACACAATTAATCCTACTTTTGGAAGCTTATCGAAATAAGCTAAAGCAGGAACCAATGAGTTGGCTTAAATTTAAAGCTTTTATAATCGATATTAAAGCTTTCAACAGATGGAAAGCGTATGCAATTTCCAATAGAATACACTATGCTACACACAAGTTTAATTGAATTTCAGTATGTTTTTTTAGAACAATTCCTTTGTTTTTACCAAAAATGGGGCATATTCCTGTCAGCTACACCTGCACTGCTTCAAGCAGCTCGATATTGAACAATTCTCATGCAATTCAACCCCTACTTTTTTGAATTACAATTCGTGTTGGGAGTAGGGTTACACCATAGAATCAGTTTTGGGGTGTTCACCATATCACTATTGTTAAAGTAGGGGTAAACCAGAAGCATCTTCCAATAGGATACAAGACAGAACATACATTTAGCACATCGCAGGTGTTCACTTTCCATCAAATAAACTCGCTTTATAATGTATATATTAATCCATTCGTTTTTTTGTGTGACCACTATCAAATGGAACAGTTTAAAACTAACCTAGAACTAGGCATGCACTTTTTTTTTAAATATAATAAAGCACGCTTCAACACGAATTTGCCTAAAGTTCACACCAACTGAAACCATTTTCGCAAACAAAGGTTTCATTTTTATTAGATTTTTTTTTCTTTCCTGAAATGATATAAATCACATTTTTTAAAACTTTGTACATGGCCTTTCCTGAAATCTAGGTGGTTACGTTATGTGTTGCGTATTTCTTGAAAAGAGTGGGGTATAAAAAGGTGTATAGAAGTCACGACACAAATTCCATTGAAATTGTTCCTGCTTATTATCCCTCCGAAAAATCTTTTTAAGCGAAGCTTATAAACAACTACTAACCCCTCTGTGGTAGCCCCACTAAAACGAGTTACCTGTTTTTGGAGGGGAAAAGGGGGTTAAAGAAGGAAAAAAAAGAGCTTTAAATGTAAACAATTTAATATACATTCAGTGCGAAAGGTCACGACCTACCTTGTCCATTAATTAAAGCCTTTGAAACAGAACGCACCCGAAACAATCTTGGCTAATTATTTATCGAATTATTTACAACCTACAGTCGGCCATGTTGTCGTTTTCGTACATATATACCCAGTGGCATGTTTATTATTGCATTATTAAATAATTCATGTATGCATGGAATTTTATGACCTATAGGCTGGCTAACCTATAGCTATGCCACGAATATGATTGTGGAAGTGCGAAAACATGCTAATTCATTCGCTATCAACCTATTTATATGCAAAGAAAAAATGTTTTCCATTCAAAAAACTTATACACAAACACTATGGATTACGTCATTACCAGATCTGGTTTTTCTACCTTACGTGAAGAGCACTTTCAGAAACAACTAGGAAAAGCAATTTTACAAACAGGGTACAGCAACCCCAGAAATTGTCCCCCTGAATTTTGGTCGCCCATATTCAAAAAAACTTTAAAAAATTGAAATGGGCGACCCCATACGAATCCCAGAGATTAACACAAAAAAAAAATAATAAAAAAAGCAATTGCCTACATATATCCATTACATAGTTGCCAAAGGCAGGGTTTTTTAAATTGACAATGATAAGTGATCGTCTGATTAATTTTAAATTTAAATGAGACAATAGGGAGATAATATAGAGAAAGACACTTTTCCTCTCGCATGAACTCACCTTAGGCGATATTGCAATATTTCCGCAAATTTTAAGGCCTATACTTTAGGAAGCTACTGCAACAAATACCGTACATTATCCAAAACTGAACATGAGAGGAGCAGGAACAAGGGGAATGTGTAGGCTATGACAAGTTGAACAGTTTTGAAAATTTGGTTAAGCCAGGCAGGGCCTGCCAGAAGTAGGAAAAGTTTACAAAAAATGAACTAGGAAGTGAACTTTTTTTCAGTAAGGCTGGTGGCCTTCCTAGTGTCTCGTATCAGCACCTCCCTCGCAAATCAACCCACACAAATTAGGACCCTTTGTACTATGATATATTAAGTTACCCAAAGGCAATTTAATAAGGACGCGAGTTTTTAGAATATTCCAATCTATATGGCTAAGGATTACACCTGCTGTTTTTTAAATATATTTTTTTTGTTATTTTTTTTTCAGCGTGCAAGATGCATTCAAGAAATGAAGCTCGAGATTGAAAAGGTGTCAAGAAGTACCCTTCCACCTCAAACTGAGATAGAAAAAAATGCAAAAATAATAACAATAAATAATGATAATAAACATATGGTGATGTACAACAAAAAAAAGAATATGTACCCAAAACCAAAGCAATGACTTTCATACGAAATACGAGGGCCGAACCACCACATAACACCATTCTATTGAGAATAATGTGGAGGGTTACCTTAGAGACAATCATAACCACGAAAGTTTTCAAACTCATCACAAAGGAAATTTCAAATGTTAGGGAAAAAGTGTCAGTGAAAATAAGGTCACCTTTTTTTTTTTTACTTTGGTATAAAGACGTGGGGGATTTCCGGTAAGAATACTATAAAAAAAACACAAGGATATCCATGTGTAATCTATGTTGTCTCAATATTGTTTTTCAAAATGAATGAAAGTTCAATGAATTTAAGGAAATTTCAAACCATTCTGGACTTTGGACATGGAATATTGAGAATATTTCATATTAAACAGAAATTCGATTTGGCAATATAGGAAGAGAATTTCCACTAAACGAAGGAGCGCCAGTGCTATAATGTCATAGTAACATAACAATAAATAACATAGAATGTAGAAAGACCTTATAGCGAGTGATGTATGGTAGGCCAAATGACAACATATTTGAACAGAAACATTAAACTTCTTGATTTATTGCTAAACCTTCAAAGTATAAGAATGAGCATTTTAGTTAAAGATGAAGAAGTTAAGGTCAGAAACAACAGCCTCGTCATGTCCTGTGAACGAGTGCACCTGTATAAGTTAAACATAATTCATAGGCATTGGCTATAAATTAAAAAGTAAATCTAATCCAAAAGCACGTGACTGTAACTAAATTTAAACATTTTATTCACAATCGTCACTTGTACAATGAAAATAAAACATGGTGAAATAGTATAATGTACAATGGATTTGTAGAAACTATTCGAAATTATTTATACTGGTGATAAATTCAAATAATGTGTCTTGTGTTTCTGCAACTTTTGTAAAACAACTAAGGGGCCATTCAAAAAGAAAGTCCTTAAGAGGGGGGTGATAAGGAGGGCGGTCAGCTGGAACGTGGAAACCATGTAAACAGGGGGAGGGAGGGGGTAGCCATTGTGGACGTCTTCTACTGATAGCATTTTTCAGTTCTTGGATTTTCTGTTTAAGTTTGATAAGTCAGTGAAAAGGGAAACGGACACCAGAAGAAATGTGTCCCCAGTCCTAAACGTACTTGAATTTTAAAAATCTCGGTAAAGTTGGGAAATATGCCTGAAGTTGTGTTAAATACCAATTTTATGCTGGAATTTTCCATCGAGGCTGAATCTGGAAAAATGTCATGGAATTGGTAACGAACAGTGCTTGGAATCTATAGGATCAGCTTTTGCATGTTCCACAAAAATTTCTGGACACCCTACTTTTCAAAAAAAAAATAAGAAGAAAATTTCGGGGACGTCCTTTTTAAATGGCCAATAAGGAAAATTGGTCCAAATCGACATGTTAAATGATGCCCACGTTGGCATGGAAATGACACTAACTATTTTAGTTAAATATAATCGTGCTTTATTAGCAACTAAGATAATGCGAAATTGTATAAGTTTTCATTTCTCCTAAAATGGAAATGCATTCCACAACGTTGGATTTAAACTAGGGACACATAACAACGTTGATGCTCCAAAAGCTTCATTTCCTTTGTTAGATAAAATGCTGAAAATATTTCCTGGACACTTACAAACACGATTGCAAGACCTAAATTAGCTTGGCAATGTTGCTTTTATGCCGCTATCATAAAACACCGTTGGTTGGCACCAGTTTTTAGCTGATGAGGTTGTGTTTTTCAAAGGGGTTAAAATGCTTTCTTACATAGGAGAGTTGTGCGTGGCTCTACTCATAAGACTATCTTTTTTTCTAAATAAAAATAAAAATGCCACGTTGATCATCAGCTGCTGGTTGCACTCTTTCCTATATCTTCCCCGCACGTTGCCATCCTTCAGCAGCATCCACATTGCCTCACAGCCCCAATAAACTGGAGACTAGAGGGTCAATGAACTCACTTTGCCCGCCATTGCCAACAAAAATGGCCGCCCGCTAGTTTTTAACGGTTCGTTACATAGATACGTGCGAGGGCAACCTTCCTGAAAAATCTTTTTACTCGATAGGTTTGCCTGCCAGCTTGATCCTCATTCCCATGTTGGCCTAATTTTATAACGCAACACCAGTTGTCAGGAAGCCTAACGTTGAGGCATTTTTATTATGCAATTATGCACGACTTTTAAACGACTATCTTTATGTAATTCACGTCAAAATCATCGTCATATAAAACAAAGTTTTGTGACATGTATAGACCGACATTGCGTCAAAATGGTGGTGAGTTGCAAAATAATTGTAAATCACAGTAATAATGGCGTGTGAGATGGATCACAAAGGTCAAGGGTCTGTCACTCATTGACTTTTACCAGCTAGAACTATCATTAAATGAGAAATATTGAAAGAAAAATAACAGAAGTTGTGCTACTATTCCTACAGCGTTTTGCAATAAAAATTACCACAAAAATCGACATTATGCCTAATGGAATTTTGTTTTTGACTAAGCACAACTTTTTTTTTCACATCCAAACTTTCAAATCTGCCCATTTCTCCACAGTTCAACTAAGTAAAAATAACATTGCCCAAGACCAGTGGCAAGTGCTGACTAATATTAAAATCACTTGTAATGAAACTGATCTCAAATCACAACTTTACTTATTTCTATAAATGCAGTTTCATCAAAAAACCAAAAGTAACACGTAAACTAGACACTTTGTTTAGTCTATTTATCTGATGGTAACCAGAATGATGACTCGATGAAAATGTAAATTTGGAGCAAATCTTGTGGCATATTGCCAAAAAAAAAAAAAAGAAAGCATAGACTTTATTAATACATGTACTGTGTTTATTAAAAATAACCATAAAATCTCGTCGATGTCAATTACTGTATTTGGAAACGCCTAATAGACAATGGTGTTATTTCAATTTAAAGACTTGCTACTTCCAAACATTAATATTTGCATTGTAAAATTGACAATTAACAAACAAGTTTACTTTCAAAGGTCATCAAAAAATTCAAATAAAGAATTTTCAAAACAGTCATATAAGCAGCGGATATCAGATACTTTGGTATTGTAATACAGCTGTAATTAACGAGCCAATCGTTGGAAATAATAATGTTGCCTTGAAAATTTCTCATCCAATTAAAAACTTCTCGTTTATAGGACTGACAGCCAACCTCGTTCTTAACTGGTTGAAAGTTCGTTCAATCACCTTTTACACATGTATATAAAATGGACAATAGCTTGCACATGTGCTGGTTTATAAATACGAGAAAGTCTATTGTAGATAATATTTCGGATCGATAAATTCACCAATTAGTTATAACCGATCCAGGAGGCTTGTTAAAAAAAAAAAAAAAAGTTCAAATCAGAAAAAAACAATGCAATTAATTTAAGAATGTTACATGAAAATGGTATATGGTTATTGCCACAAATTACTTTCCCTTAAAAGTTAAATGCTCTGAGCAACAGGAAGCAAATACTCCTGAGTTGGATTTTTTTCCCCCCACCTTTCAGGTTTTTGCTGACTTTATACTCAAGCGGCTATTGTCATTTAAAAAAAAAAAATGAATAACTGAATACTACACTTTTTTTCAAGGTACTGGATAATAACTTCGACCTCAGAAAGTTAAGCACTACATACTCGATTATCATTTACTGCTAAAATTTCACCTTCTCATAAGAGCATCATCATCATTTCACATTAGCAACTCAAATAATAAAGTCGTTTCGAGAAAGCAAATGTATTTTACCATCGCCAACTTGTTTATTTTAATTACGGTTTACAGAAATGTGTCCTTAATTTTCCAGCTTCAAATTTTTTTGTTGTTCCACCATCTCCCAAATACTTTGAAAGAAAATTTTCATCTTAAATTAATGACAAATTGAATTTTAAAAAAAAATCATTATAAAAAAATTGGTCAACAACCGATAACAAGTGGGTGAAAAACACTTTGAATTATTTTCCCGTTGAATAGTAAAAAATTAATGTGTCTTAACAAATTAGCTTATCATCGTGCAACAAGATACCCATGGAATTAAAGGTTTATAAATAGTTTTGAAATGCATGTATATATATATCACACTGAATTGAAGTAAACCAGAAAATCAACAAGCAACTGTGATATTTGTGCTTACCAAGCTTTTCAAACTTGCTACTTAGGTGGTTTAGTCCAGTGCCTAGAAGTCAAACATTTATAAGACGATAACAGTAAAAAAAACTAATGTAAAAGCTAAACATGTAAAATTGTGCAATCCTTATACTAGCACACACATTGTACAAATCCGGGATGATTGCAAGAAGTAAACATATCGTCACGAAATTTGATGTATATAATGGACGATCACATGACAATTGACTTATGGTCGTTGCGACCCGTTGATAACATTGTAAGGTTCATTGACTTAACTCTTATTTGAAAGGGGAGTGACGTTTCAAAGCACAGGTAGTTGGATACAAGGAGATGATGGGGATATACCATGGACCGTACAGCTTGTACAAAGAACAGTTTATGATTGGTTTAAAGTTTGTTCTGGTTTTTTTTTTTTTTTTTTTTTTTGTAACATGCAACGTTTACACCTACCAAACGTTAGCTAAAGAGGTTGCTTAGCACCTTGTTTAGGTGCCTCTCAAGAATTCAGCACTGCGACCCACCTTATCGAGATTTCATTCGTTTTAACCCATCCTCCTTCTAAGATCGTCGTCTGACGTCACTCGCCCTTCAAATTCCGTAAGACGCTTGGGCTATTGACCCTTACCAAAGGCCATCTGCTATGTGGCCATCCAACATAGATGTACCATGACGAGGCGTTTACGTAATTATCCCTGATCGCTGTACTAAAAAATTAAAACCTCTGCACATGTGGATTTTTTAAAAATTCCCACATCAATTCATGTCCCTCCACCAATCATGAAACCCAACCATTCCATACACAACAATGGCATTATTTTTGAATTATGTTATTTTTAAAAGCAATGTGTCCTTCGCTTCACAACATGAACCCAGCATGGTTTTGGGGATGAACTTTACGCTTTTCTACGTAAGACATTAAGAAACGTTAACCCAGATTCCACGCTAGCGCTGCATGCACAATGTTTGGGTTAACGGACTCCAATCCTTGGGATCCTTTTCTCTATTAAAGCAAACCTTTCCATTCCCTGTTGCTAGCAACCTTTAAGCCTGCAACATGAAAATTGGCAAAAGCAAACACGAGGGCTTCCGACAGTCAGCTCGATTACCCCATAGCAGACAAAACTAAATAACAAATTTGTTAAGGATTTGTTTTTTGTCCGACAACACTTTAAGTATGGGGATTAAATTTGCTCCATGATCGAAATTTAAATATTTGTCATTCCCCTCCAACTTTCAAACAAATTGATATAAAGGTACCTGCACACTAGGTTACAATTGCAGTGCAGTTTTCTGTATTGCAGATCTGGAACAAAGTTGCAACAAAGTATTTTGTTACAGCACACATTGCAACTTTTGGAGAGGCCATTTTTCATAGCCATATTACATGATGACCATATACTATTCTATATGGAACATCAACTACCATATATGTATACCCATAAATGTTCCATGAAAGGGTACAATTGCCTAAATACAGTCATATATTACTATATATGACCGTATATGTCCTACTAAGGACCAACAATGGCCCTTATATAACTATATATCCCACCAAGGGCCAAAAATGTCCCATATATATAGCTATGGATAAAATATATATATATATATATATATATATATATATATATAGAACATTTTTGGTCCTTGATGGGACATGTATATTAATAAATGGCTGAATATAGATGTCCCCTAGATATAATATCAAGGGCCAGATATGGGCTTTATATCGCCATGTATATAGCTGTACATAAATGATATTCCCAAATATATTATTGTATCATAAAAATTATTAAAATAATCAAATTTGTGCTCCATGTTGTGTATGCTGCAGAAACGTTTCCCTCACACGAAGTTACTTTCAAACAGCAAGTAGCATTAAGACTGCGTTCGCAACTTTCTAGGCAAAGTTTCCCTAATAGTAGCAGCGAAGTTTTTGCAGCCTGGTGAGCAGGCACCTTTTAAGATCTTCAAAGTACGTCAAGATGATGATAATTACTGGACAATTTTTTCCCCATTGCTGTTAATCGTCAGGAAGCCATTGCATTTTGCTCTGATAAACCTCTTTGATAGTAAGATTGACATCACATAGGGTAGGCCTCCACTAAATTGTTACTTATTCGTCAAGCATCATGTCGTGACTACTCTTAAAACTACAGAGTTGGCCTATCGCAGTGGAGAGGCTTGTAAATCGACATTGACAATAGACTATGACCAAGTAAAATGTAACTTTTTTTTACAATAAAAACTGTTCGGTCAAACAGAACTAAAAAAGCGAAGGTCGGGAGCGGTGACTCACTGTAGCCGAGTTCCGTTTTATGTCAGGTAAATGTGCAGTAAGTACATTTATTTCCTTCCACCCTTCCATGACCTGTTCATTTTCCCTAGCAACACTTACAAACTCCTTCAACCAGAAATCCTCTTGTTGGCAAGGAAAGTGTAACCCTATCTTTCTTTTAATCTCCAAAGTATTTGGAAAAAAAAAATCTTTTCCAACTTTCCCGAAGTGAATTATTTCTCAGCAGTTAGGACTGTCTTTAAATTTTGCTTTTTTTTTTTTTTCGAAAAAAAAATTAATCCTGATTTAACATTAGGAAGGGTGTTGGACAGACACATCAAATGTGATTAATGTTTGGGGGAATGATGTGACGCCAGAGTAAATACCTTTTCAACCCACATTCCTATAGGTACATGCTCGAAGAGCATGAAGGTAACTTCCCATAGAATTAACATAAAATAGCGTGATACGGTGCTTTCACAAATTCCACGCCAGTATAAGTTGCATGTAGGTGTTCACTTTCATCCATCTCTTGTACTAACAACAGCAACACTGATGAAAGTTCTGAAATACACGTGTTCATAAAGTTAACGAGCGTGTGAGAAAATTGGCATGACCATGTGACAGTTAATTCATTGTATGGTGGATGTCCAATTTGGTGTAATTTGGTAACAAGCAATTCACGTGTTAGGGGCCCCCAATTTGCATGAAACCTAATTAAAACCAGGATGGTTTATATTCAGGATATAGAGATGGTCCAGCGTATGGCAGCCAGATTTTTTAAGGGAGATTACCAACATTTCGTGAGTGTTCAATTTAATAATGGTGTCCAGGTAGCTACTGACGTAGGAGCATTCTCCTGAAATGATTGGGTTGAAGTTGAGTCGAATTGCAAAAACAAAGATAAATATTAAAACTATGATTGAGATCTTATGATGCAAGGTCTGAAGGGAATGACATTTAAAAGTTGAAAACAACGATTTTAAGGTACGAAGATAAACGTTTTCATAAATCTATAATAAAAGTTACGCTAATTTTAGAGTTACTGCAAAGCATAGTTGAGATAGAACGAAGGGGTGACACAAGTTCATACTCGGTTTGCAGAAATCTTGCCAAGACACAAGGAAGTACAGAAACTAAAACTATTTTCAAACCATAGTATATTAAGGGTATATAACACTAACTCTGAGACTCCTAATTTAAGAATGGCGCTTAAGATGGGCCAAGAATAACAACCAACTTTTGATATTAATCAAGTGGGTGAAATATGAGCCAAAAATTGATGAGTATATATTTTAAGAGAATTGTATACACGAGTTGAGCAATACTAGTTACAATGTGCTTAGCAATGCAACTTGTGAGAAATTCCACGTGCCTGAGATAAATCTTAGTCTAAGCTTAGCACGAGTTAAGGTTGAGATGGCTGACCAATCACGTTGTCCGTTGAATAAACACGTAACATCCATTCACAAATACCAAAAGATATGCAAATGAGTATTTGTCGGATATGAATACAACCACAGTGGATGCCATAACCCAATTAACACCCTTGGCGAGGCGGTTCCTCCTCGTCATTTGAAACTGTTCCAAATGCCCATATAGGCCTACTTGGACAATCTCAATAGTAAACAAGTGTATTAAGGTGTTGCCCAAGCACATAAATAGAATGAGCTACGCTAAACAAACATTTGATATTTGAATTAAAGTAGACGGGGGAAAGATTTGGTGCCTGGTATTCTGCCCACAGTTCAATGATCCCAGAGCAGAAAAATGCCACTGTTTCAGGCGAGGAGGGTAAACTGTGACACTTGGCATACGTTTAACATAGTTTCTGCGGATATAATCAGCAGTGGGACATCAAGCCTGTGTAGTTTTAAGAAAAGACTCTGCTGTAGTCCAGCACCAACCTCACCTGAACCAAAAATTTGCCAAATTTGAACAGCAATCAGCACCTTGAAATTCAAACTTTTTTTTTATGAGTGGCTTTAAGTTTACGGGAGCATCTTTGTGAGGTGATCACCTTCAGGCCTAACCTCATCACACCATTACTCTTTCTAGTCATTTGCATGGTAATCATTGGTTCAACCTTGTGACATAATACCAAATTTAACTGCATGAATATTAAAAAGTCAACTTGCTTGATGAACCATAAAACTTGCAATCGGTTAATTATACTACCCTGATGAATAGTAATTTTCAGTAGCAATAATCAGTCATTCGCCAATTATGTGTTGCATGAGTTCAATTTAACAGGTTAACGACGTTGAGGAAAAGTCTAAGTGCCTTATCAGAGAATTTTTCAAAGACTAGAAGAAAAAAAAAATATGCACAAATTTTCAATTTTTTCAGCTACACAAATGCCTAAAACGTATCTAGAAATAATTGTTTGCCTTTTTATGGAGTAAGAAACTTTCAATTGTCTGAAGATGATATAAATGTACTTTGTGAATAAATCATTTTTCCATTTCAACTTTTTAAATTTTTGATGCGAATAAATAATCGAGTTTTGCAAACCGTTATATTCCTCATCCACATTTTATCTCCCAAATCAAATTAAGGGCATTTAGACTATAAAAGTTGTATTCTTAACGATATTTTTTAAGCATGTGTCATAAAACGTAGTTCCGCAATTAAATCAAGTCTTATCGTATTTTAAATATTTAGGAAATTGAATCACGTATTTAAAAACGATTAACGATTATACATTAAAGAGAGGACAGTCATTTCTTGCCATGAAAAAAAATGATAAACAACCGTTAATCACAGTGACCCGATTATTAAAGCAGAAATTTGAAAAGTGAATTAGGTTTGATAATTTAGACATGTTGTACTGCTAAATATAGTTTAAGCATGTTTAAAACTGATCAACGCCAATTTGTACAATGATAGTTGAGGTTCAAGTGTTACATTGTCAAACTTCCTGGTTTCATGTAATATTCTCAAAACCCAACACTTTGTTCATGTAAAGTATTTTGCAATGGAGATTTTGCCCATAAAGAATTGGCAAATCCCCCGTCTATTGTCTAGAGTAAATTGCCAGGCTACTGTTTAGAGAAAATTGCAAATTCCCCCAACTTCAGAAGAAACATCCTTAAATTTCCTCGAAACTTTTCGTAGTTTTGGGGTTTTCAGGTCATGGGGCACCCTGTTTAGGATCACAACACATACCCCGTCGAAAATCCGTTATTTTATTGCAAGTTTCAAAGTAATTGGTGTGAGTAATTTATCACCAATGAACGGAACAAAGAAATAATACCGCAAAAAAGTTCTTCCCGCACTTGACTGCACATTCCGAAGGGTATGATTTTTTCCCAGGTGAACCTCATGCATTTCCTTAAAAAAGCTATTGAATTTTAAAACAGAACTTGCATAGTGAGTCCGCACAAAAAAGCACCGTTGGAAGGTAGTTAAACGCACAACAGGCCACACAAAAAATGAAAGAAAAAATAGGAACAAAAAAAAAGTTTACAAAAAAAAGTAGGCATGCATCACATATACACACACGGTGTATTATTATGCACTTGGTCCACCATTCATCCATCCATGCAAGGCAAGCATAAGCCTGACCAGTGAAAACTACGCGTGCTCCTTAATGGTACTCACCCCCAGCAGACTGGTTATGCCAGCTAGCAGTGCAGTCGAGAGGACTGTAGAGTTCAATGACCTCAATGAACTACATTAAAAGTAGCAGCATTGGTTTTTCGAGGGAACCAAAAGAGCTAGCAACAAGCAAAAGGGAAGAAAGCAGAGCAAATGGCCTCAGCACACGATTGGACGACGAACGAGCGTCTCACAAACACGGAACACGTGTTGCGCACATTTGCTGAGGCACCGCACAAATAAATAATTCAGCATTTTTCGTATCAACACCCCAAATGAACACTAGCGAGCGAACCAACAACATCAAAACTATCTACTTCTAACTCTGCTAAAACGTGGCTATTCGCCAAATGCATTTCTGTAATTCAACAATTTTAGATTATCTGTAAGCTCGCAAATAACAAAATCTCATTCGTCAACTCTCTATAGAGTTTAAACACTCATCTCACCATGCTCTAACTTGAGTCTGAGCTCAATCAAACATGTTAAACACTAGATATGCACAATAAAAGCATCATCGATTGACAATGGATAATGTAAAAACAAAGCTGTACCAAAATCACCAAAATCATTTCTGTAATTCAATAATTTTAGATAATCTGTAGGCTCGCAAATAACAAAATCTCAATTGTCAACTCTCTAGAGCAGCGGTCGGGGAACTTTTTTAACCATTACCCCAAAATATTTGTGTGCAAGTCGATATTACCCTCCCCCCCATCCCCCATTCTGAAAAGAAAACAATCAATGTAAATTTTAAATAAACATTATTTATTGAACTAATTTACATTTACATA
>JAQGBW010001187.1:0-28521 GCA_034698625.1 Julus scanicus
AAAAAACTAAGTCCAAGCCCTGACTCGAACTCGGGTCAACGCTTACTAAAAGTGAACCACCAGACTATCATCATAAGTTGATTTCATTGACGTTGAGCCTACAAGTCACCTACTTGAAGGTGCCTTTCATAGTTAATCAGAAGAAAATTATTAATTATTTGCCAAAATAAGGGGCCATTCAAAAAATAAGTCACCGAAATTATTTCAAAAATTGATCCTTCCTGTCCACACTGCATGTGTCCATTTTATCCCAAACCAGCTCACTTGTTTGAAAAAATGTAAGCTTATTTCAAGGCCCATACTATTAATTTCCAAGAACCCCTCTCTCGCTACCATATTTTTCTGATTAACGGAAATTTCCTCACCACGAAGGGAAATTCCAGCATAAAACTGGTGTTTAACCCAACTTTTAATCATATTTCCCGACTTTCCTAAGGTTTAAAAATTAAAGTATATTTGAGACTGGGGACACATTTCTTCTAGTGTTCCCAACCCTTTCACGGACCTTTCACACACAATTAATTAGAAAAACTGAAAAATACCATCTTGCAAGATACATGCATAACAATTTTTGACGAACAATGGATCTTAGAAACATTTTGTCAACAATGGCATCATGTGAAATTAATCTACATTAATCACCACTCTCCTTTGGGTTCACGCACAAAGCAAATTGTCCTGTCTCCGTTAACACAATAAATTTGAAGACTTATGATGCCTTCTATTGCATAACTACACAAGGACAAGTTTAGTGGCATTCCTGATAAATTAAACTGATGCATGTGTAGGAAATTAATTTTCTTCAAAAAGAAAATATAATTTTACATATCTGAATAACCAGCCATCAAACGTCCCCAACATGCAAGCATAACTAAGCTGCCTACTAATCCAAACCTTCGAATGACACTACGACAAAAGCTAAATTTACTGTCAAAATTATTGGTTTGGAATGCTTCGATGTGTAAAAATACGTTTTTCATCTTGGACAGATCAAGAGCAAGCCCCTAAATTCATTATGTGGTTGAAGGAATGCATCGAAACCGAGAATAGCCTGCAACAAGTGAACCTCATCAAACAGGTCAGTATGAAAACTTTCACGTTACTAGTTGCTTGAAAACTCAGTATTTTTTTTGGATTATTAGCATATACTAAGTTGTGTTTGACTTTATAAGATAAGAATAATGAACAAGAAAAAAAGTACATTGTAAAGGTCAGAAGGTTGATCTTGTATTGGCAATATACATGTAATTAACTTTATTGGAAATGTGTTTTTATATAAAATCAATTGTTGAAAAAATAAACAATTACACAATATACAACCAACTGATCATCATTAATTTGAATTTTTTTTTAGAGATTTCAAATGTGAAAATTACTAAAATTCGATATCTCTTGGTTTTTAATGAATTATCAAAATACTAACAGCTTATAGAAATAATTTGGAAGTAAATTTAATTACATTGTGAGAGTTCGCATTTATTTTATATTTCTTGAAAATGATATAAAAATTAATTACAATGTGTTATTAAATGCATATTTGAATAAGTAGCAAATCAAATGCAGCATTGCTTTGGAAATACTAAATTAATCATTTGCTTACTGACTGACGATAGCAAGTCATCGGCATACTTTTTTAATAAAATTATTGGACGATTTTAATGAGGTGTCTTTCCAAATCATGAATTTGACGAACTCTGAATCAAGGTATTTTCATGGACTTAGTGTATAACAAAGACATACGTGGGGATACAAGTTCATCCCCTTTTATCCCTTGTCCACAAACCTGCAAAATTACAAATCAATTCTCACATAGGGGAAAACAGCCCAACAGCTTGCAAAAGGGCCAGAGGAAACTTATAGCTCACTGGACAGAGAAATTTATAATTATTGCCAGCCTTTCGGGAATTAAAGGAACCACACGTAGACATCTAAATTATGTCAGTGCGAACAAAGCCAGCTTAAACCTTTAAGGGTACTGGAGAAGCCATTATAACATCCCACATTATTACTGCATCATCTACTAATTACTTAATTTTATAAATCTTCCAGTGTTTAACAGTTTACCCAAAATTTCTTCATGAAGCATTTGGCCACATAAAGGCGAGACATTAAAGACTTACAGTGAGCTTAGACGAATAAATCTGACCATCTAAGGACTCGTGTTCAACAGTCCGAAAATACATGGTTGCCATTTGCTTATTAAGGGCTCAGTAACATATGTAATTAATATTTTCAATGTCTTAATTCCACTACATTAATGCCTGGTATGTGGTGGTAGCAGCGCCATAGAGGAAATTTAGAGCAATGGAAAAAAATCTCCATGCATTATGCAAAGCATTAAAGGGACGAGTCATAGGTGCTTTTGAATCTGGGTTTCACCTATTTAATGTGGCGTGCATTCCTTCACTTCAGTTCACAATATTTTGGATTAGTGCAGTTAATGCCTTCAGTGCACTTGTTGGATAATATTTCATATGCTTAATTAGCTTGGTCAATAGGTGACGCCCAATACGTTATCATACCTGGAAATTTATCAAATTAATAATTTAATAATCTTGAATAGCAAAAACACCCCAGTAGATAAACGGAAAGCAGTGTTTGATTTGTTGTAATTTTGTTGTCACATTTTTCGTAAATTGAAAATGATGTATTTTATATATTTTGCTAGAATTTAAAAAATTTAGGAAGTTAGTTAATTTTCGCGGAAAGATAGCACTGGAGTTTTTACAAAATGTTAATTTAACTATAAAATGAAATTTAAAAAAAAAATTATAATAGAAATGTTTCTGTGAACTGTGTCTTTTTCTTATGTTATTATCTTTAGATCGGATTATCACTGCAGAAAAACCGATCAACTCACTGCGATTTCGTGAATTTATGCATTAAAGTGTTCGTGGAAATGTATTTGCAAGCTGAAAATCGACATATAGCAAAAAGAACCATCGCCAGGTAATACTAACATATTTTTCACTTATTAACTTAAAATCGTCATAAATAAATTCGACTTAAGTCGAAAAAAGTTAAGGAGGTTTTATATAACTTCTGAAAATTAATTAGAATAGTGCAAACTTTGTTTTAATTGCTGGAGATTCATGGAATTCATCTGGAAGATTGGTCAGACTTTGGAAAACAAAATGATCATAATTAAGAAAATTTATTAATACTGAATTAACCTATCAAAGAAAAAAATATAGGAATATTCTGGAATATCTGCAAATTTATGAAAGAATTCTTCGCAATTGTTCAGTTAGCAGTCTTATCATGGCTTGACGTGTTCAGTGCATTATCCCCATCGTTCATTGTTGCAGACGCGTATTTATACTTATTATAAATTGATCAAGTCTAGTTTGTGAGCATAATTAATAATAGCCAGATGGAGTTGATAAATAAGCTACAGTTTTCAATACAGTTCCCATACCATTATTGCGGAAAACAAATGACCAACTTGGCAGCAGCTACAGGAGTGTATCAACACGAGATTTTTCCATTTCCTCTCAACCTCTCAGCTTATAAATTCACCGTTAGATATGAAATATAAAAAATATGAACCCATTTGGCATTGTATTGTGGCGTTGTCAAGGCTCGCCTTTTGTTTTTCAAAACAAGTTTTAATAGACAATGCGACTACTCAAAGTAATGCAAATGGGGTTATTAGCAGAGTTGGTGCCTACAATAGACGCCTAGCTACCATATTAGGATTTTCAAGAGCGCAATTACATTATGAATGGTAAGCTGCAAGTGGCAAGTAGTCGATTAATACACAGACAGGCAAAAAATTATTTCGGAGAAAATAAATGCCAAAAATCAGCAAAAAAATATTCATTGTTTACACAAAAGCTATGAAGCCATTGCGTGCTTACGCCAGATTTGAGGTTATAATTTACTGAAAACTCTCCATATAGATTTTGTCTGTGTTTGCAATAACATTAGAAACTGTGGCGCCCTCTAGTTTGAGCAACTTTGTTGCAAAGTAGATAAATAATGTATTTGGAATGCTCAGATGTTTAAAACTTTGATATTTTTATTCGTGTGCACCGGTGTCTTATGCACCAACTTATTAAAAAACAATCACATAAGCCTACTCAAATTTAGAAAGCTACTTGTTGTATTTTATGAAAACTGTTTCAAAGCTAGCATTTACTAACGGTTTTTAGCCTCACTTGATGCTAGACAATGATCATAAAGACAGTGGCTTTGTTTTTCATCCATGGCTTTTACATAATAAAACGTTATCCAAGTGCAGATATAAATTTAACCTGACGTTTCTTTGGTCCCTTGTAGTACACTGCAAACGCTACCCATCCATCACCATTATAAAGTCATTGAATGTTTGCGGCAAATGCTACAAGAAGACATTTTGTTTGCGCTAAGCAATAAAAATGCAGACGTCTTGCGGCATGTGGTAGACAACATTATGTCTTGCCTGGAAAACTTCAATTTAGGTAGGTCTCAAGTAGATTTCCCTGCATTTTCAAGTTTGTTTTTCAAAATATCCCTGCAAACCAACATCATCTTTGTATGTTGTTGTTGTTGTTGTTAGTTAGGGTTTAGGGGCCCAAAGGCGACTAAGGCTAAAAAGGGCCCAACAATTGGCAGGTTGATCCTGAGGGGCATCATCTTTGTATGGTAAAATTGTGATTTAGTAACCAGTTCAAACATTATTTCAGGTACACAGTCAGTATCGGACATGGAAATTAGTGGTAAGTCAGTTCTTTTAGTTACCTTTTAAATTTAAAACAAATATTGATATTCATGTTATTCCTTAAGTGTTTTGCAATGAATTAAGTTTGCATAATTTGTTTCGATCAACGAATTCAGTTAAGATTAAACATTTACTACAATTATTTTTAAATATTAATAAAAGCAATAAAGGCGAATTCAAATTAAAGAGGTGTGTACACATTAAAACATAATGGATTTGAAAATGTAAGGCTGATGTAAGGCGGATGAAAAATACTTGTCAACATTAACATTTGGCGTTTAGGGAAGACTCATAATAACAAATTTTAACACATTTGTGTTATCAAGGTTGAAAACACTAATAAGGCCTCACGCCTGTGTGACAGATAACAATAGCTTTATATTCACTGTACACATCAGCTATTTATATTACAGCAGTTATATATAATGCCATAATGGATGAAATGTCAATAGATATCTAAGGAAATCCAGGTTTGTTTACCAATTGGAGTGGACAATACTAGTGGCTCTGTCAGTAGGCAATTCAGAATGAATTTCTGACAAACCGAAATATGCAATGCCATAAACACAAGACAGCAAACCATAGGCTGGTAGTTCACTTTTTTCATGCTCAGCAAGTCGTCTATCATTGTTTAGTAGCGCTTCTGACATCTAGACGCTTCCTAGTTATTAACACTTGCGGAGACAGTGATAGAGGACTAAAAATATGGTCTGCACTTTTTGGTTTTTGCAAGGAAATTTGTCACGCTCAAAGCAACTCAAAATAATGATATCAAAATCCATAAGCCTCCATTAGTATTATGAGTTTCATGCTGTTATGGATTTCTGAAACAAACTTTGAGACTAAATTACATATTTAAAATCTCGAGTTTGAAGCCTTATTTGCAACATTCTACATTTATAATTAATAATGGTCTAAATTCCCTATATATTCTTATTCCTGTGTAGAGATGTGGTGATGAATCCATGTTATTGTTTTTACTTAACTCAAGTGGATTCTGTATTTTTTACTGGAAGATTTAATTATAGCTACAGTGACCCTATAACATTTCGAGTTTGAAAACAATGACATCCTGTATTGTCAGTATTATTGTTATCGCCCTTTTCTGGCGAATCTGTGATGGAAAACATAGACTAGCCAATACGTCCTAATGAGTCACTCGTAAAAAAAAATCCCAGTGAAAATGAAATTGTACATTGTTGCCCATTGCGAGCCACTGTTAACAAATACGTTTCTCTCACGCAAATAAATATTCAAAAGATAAAGTAGACGTGCCTGCAAATGACAGATTGTTTAATGAAGCATTTGTGGGTGAGGGGGTGAGGTCGGGTGAATAACAAATGGAAAATGGAGCAAAAGCGGGCAAGTAAATGGCCTAAAACGCGCTAGAAATTCAATTAATCGGAAATTTCACCCTCAATATTGAGCAGACAGGCAATGTGCAAAAAACAATGTATTATACAGAAAGTATCAAAACAGTTTTTTGTAGGTATCACTAATTCACATCAAAAACATCACTTTCATGTTATTAATATACAAGACTTCAAACTAACTTCATTCAGTATTTCTACAGTTTAGTGAACCGTACATGCAAGCTGCGCCCTCTAGTGCAGAGAAATGAAAACGCCTAACCAGGGATCCCTGGAAGTATCACAAGTTGTTATTTTGTACAAAATCATCAGGAGGTCTGGGGCCACTCCTAATTTTGCTTATGACGCAATTTGAAAACTTTTAGCATATTCATTCATAGGGCGCAGGCAGAGAAAAGTAATAACGTCATCTCCTCCTCATTTCAGATCTACGAGTTAGCTTTGGGGGTTGAACAGTGAAACAAAAGAATAATAATGATAAATCTCATTTTTTGTAATGATGAACTCTGTAGGGGACAAATAGCTGGGGATGTGGAAGAGTCACTGGAAATGCTGAAAAAACATAAGCATCTTGGTTAAATCTAAGTAGTAAATTTCCCCACACAGACAAGGGGAGATTTAAGACGGTGGTGGGGAGGATGCGGGGCGATTCACTGAGTTTGCGCACTTATCAGAAGTTTAAGATAAAAAAACAACAACAACAGTGCATTTGTCATCTTGCAAAAGACCCACTCGGAAACATGTGGCGCTGACAAATGCAACATTGATCTAGGGCAAGGGTGAATTGGGGAAACTGACCCCTGCTGAGTCCAACACATCTTCAATCATTTTCAAACGAAATTGAAAATGAGTGAAAGTATAATCAACCAGTTTTTTACTTTCTTATTTCGGTACTGTATATTTTAATAAACAACAGGGAAGTACAAATAAGTTCTGCATTTAAAACATCGTGGTTCAAGCAAAGTTGCAAAGTTGGAAGCCCTTATATTGAAAAACCAATCCGTGTTATGTTTTTAATTTTTGTAGATGTTAACATTTATCTAATCGGCTGAAAAACACGTGTAATCTTGTCATATTAGAACTTAAAAGCATATGACAATATGTAAACTGCGTTTATTTTATCTCAGTACCCATTTAACAAGCGTGTGCACAAGTGCAAGGCACCCAAGTTAGCAGTGATTGCCACCTTTATGGGGCAACAATTTTAATTATGCATATTTACATTCCTAAACTTTTTTCATGAAGCTTTAACAGGATTGAATCCACTAGAGGGCATGGCCATTAGACCAACACCTCTGCTAAATATCATAAACGCCACGGCGTCCACAATGGCGTCAAGATGAGTAATATTTCGGGCGCCATATGTAAACAAGTTGTATGAAATTTAATTACTGCTGCACTTAACGGCAACATTTATTAGCTTTATTGGTTGAAATGCATTTTTTGCACCCTATATCTAATCAACGGCAAATATCAGTTGCAATAAAATGCTCCCCCTTTTCCCATAAAACAGCCGGGCCATATGTTAACCGGTAAACGCTAACTCCAGCTTAATTAGGAGTTTCCTGCGCAACTGCCTTAATGGTTACACCAAGTTCTATGAATACTATATCTTATACTTCCGTGTATACTTACTGTACAATACTTTTACAGTATTCATATTACCAATCATGTTGCCATACTCAACAACTGCAAACAACCGTAATTATTTCTCATAACTTAAAAACATGCATTTTAAGGATTCAAAACTCAAGATTTGATATTTGTTCCGTTGATCTTGTTATGTTAGGATTAACATTGTTGTCTTATTTTTAATTAAAATTAAATATTAGTAGGAACTAAATATACTTATTAACTATAGCCTTATTTATTTTCTGGGTTTCCAAAGTCTACAAACGAAATCAATAATCTGCCCTTTTGAATGTAAATAAACCAAAACTACTTTTTCGGAGAATTTTTTTTTTTGCCTGCAGCTGATGGGTTTGGGAATATCCTTGCGCAAACAATCAATAAAATTGAAGGGAGTGCTTTCTCGTGTTAGCATTATTGGGAATTTAATATATTTTAGTGGTGGGAGAACCCACGTATTCTCCACTTCAATTAGCATCAAAATAGTTTGGCACATTTTAAAAATAGGCAAGGGGGTTTCAAGGGTGTTGCGCAGCTGCTGAAGAGGGAGAAATGTCTCATCTCAAATCTTACTCAAAAAATGACACCACAAATTCTCATCCGTCGTTACAATTTACGAGGTCAAATATCACTTAGTGGAAATCTTTTAGTCATTGCTGCAAGCAATCCAATTCAAAGTAAACAGTTGAAATAGTGTTTACTCTTTATTTGTTTGTATTTTCTTTAAAAAACAACCGCAAATGATCAAAGAATCACTTGGAACACCATAATGATTATTCTCTTTGGATTTCCTGATGGTGGCAAACAATTTACTGTATTTAATATTTTCCAGATCAAATAGTATTTTGCTTTTGAATTTGCCTTACAATATTTAAGCAGTTTTTTTGGCAAAAGTTTAAAATTACTTCTAAATGCAATATACTCTAAATGTATGCAGTAGTCTAAAATATCTTTAAAATGGTATGAGGCATAGTTCCGTAATGCATTCATTTGCAGTAGGCAAAAATGAATGAAATGGTTTCTTTCAATAAACTGAGTTTCTTTATGGTACAGTTTTGGTATCTAATACTAAGGATTAACTTTCCACTTATGGTCCACCCTGTACACACATGTTTTATTAAAGATCAAATGGGACATTTCTTAATCTTCAGCCATTTACTAAATGTGTCACTTAATGGGCAATTTTGATATCGGTTGTAGGGAAAGCTACATGTTGATAATGCAATATTAAAACCTTGTGCAATAAGAGGGGAGAGAACTGCATTTTTGCAATATTTGCAACGGAATTTCTGGTTTAACCCCCTAGATTCTATAGCATGCATTTTTTTCCTGCGAATGTTTTCCCATTTTTGTTTTCAAGTAGTATGGCACATCCATTCCTTCAATGTGAAAAATAAGGAGGTTGAGAGATGTTTGGGCAATCATTTCCTTGATCCTACCATATGTTATTGCGCATCCTTGGCGACTCCCCGAGCATCACGTATTTAATATCGCCCTGGAGTACCCCAATGGTATCAATTCAAATCCAAGTCTTGTTCCCCCTAAAAATACCCTGTTTTTTGGTCATGACTACTATACGTAATACTAAACGAAAACTTCCTTCTCGTACTTCGCGTTATTGTTAAAGTGATTAAAGTCCATTTCACCAGTCTAAATTTCGAAAATAATGTACATTATAAATAATTAATTTGTAGTGCATCGATTTTTTTAGCATGAAGAAATCTCACTTGCTTTTCAGAAACTATAATATTAATATTGAAACAATCCTTCTCCATTCTACTTAAAAATAATTTCCCGTGCATTTTCAATATTAAAGTAAGTCAACAAGGAAATAATCATTATATTCCATATAAAGCAAACAATAAATTAAGCAGAAAATTCAATTATAATTATTTCACTTGTATACATTTTTATATGTGAAATATGGAAATACCGTAGCATCGATGGTCAATATAGGACATTATCTGTTAACTTGAATCATTGACAAAATCAACTAATAAATATACGTGATAGTAGTTTATGCATTACCAAATTTATATAATTGTGTATGGCATTTATTTAGAAATATGTTATGCTCTTATATATAGTTATAAATTTTGAATATTGTTTCTTGGGTTCTAATGTACGTTTTTCCATCACATTCTTTCAGTTCTCAGGTTCATCAACATCGCATTGGAATCTTTCATCAATCACCTTAGGTAAATAATCCTGTTTCATATTCTGTTAAAAAAATTAACACAAACCATGGCAAGTGTTTTTCATCTATGTATTTCAAAGTTCGAGCAAGCGGTTAAATTGATCGGAATCGATTGGCAGCCATTTCTCTAAAAAAACAGTTATTATCTAGAGATTCGAAAAAAGCAGAAATCAGCACTTATCAGGTGGCTTTTTTCATTTAGGCATAAGGAGTTTAGTGTCTTAATGTGTGCTTTCAGAACGTGTCTTGGGAGAAATTTGAGATAGGGCGAAGAATTTTTCACGATCAGACAAAAGTCCCGAATGGGAATAAAGGCAGTTCCAATGGTGATAAATCCTTCAAAAATCTGATCAGTTAGACAGTGGGAATAAGTGCAGTGGCAAAGATGAATAAGAGCCCAGAGAGAAAAAAAAGGATAAAATCCAATTTCCATCCCTAAACTGCTGATTGGGAAGGTTGAATAAAAAACGATGACACCAATTGCCATATTGCAAAAGCGACGTTCTTTGTGAGGAATCATGTTCTCTTAGTCTCTGGAGTGTTGCTTCTAGTCCCCGAGCTGTGCTTTTTGTATTATTGACAAATCAGGTCCTTAATTGTTACAGGTGTGCAACGTGTCCAACAATTGCAATGAAAGCTTCCATGAACTGCCAAACAACCGTGAGGGTTTTGATCCTGATTCTGCAGAAATGTCCAAAACTGAAGTCTTCCCACAAAAAGCTGGATGGAGACGACTGCAGCGTTAAAGAAATACTGCCACAGCTGATCGACAACATTATCCAACTTCTAGTTAATGGTAAGAATAAGGACAAAAAATCCATATATACTTATTTCTCTTTCTCAAAATTTAAGCCATGCTATCCTGCAACTCTTGCATTGCTGGTTGGGGAACCTATTTTTTGCCAACGGTCATTTGGATATGTATAACAAACTTTGTTTATAGTCAGATTTTACAACTTTGTTGTTTTGTGTTTCTATTAGGGCAATTTCAATTTCTGTAATTGCAGCCACAGCTGTAAAGTTAATGATACAAAAAATAACAATTTCGATGACTTTTAAGGACTTATAGCCCATAACTTTTTTAACACATCTTTTACATTTATCTAAATAAAACTTATGATCTAGTCTGAATTGTTTATGGCACATTTGTTTTCATGTGTCTTCAGGGTCTTCAGGCCTATTAAAACTGAAAAACTGAAGTATTTGTCTGTACAAAACCTAATAAAAAACAATGGAAATGCCACCTTGCAGCGACAAATGATATTACCAAGTTCTGTGATACTGTAGAATTGATTCGGGACAGACAAAAACAAGTCATTTCCAATAAACCTTTGCGAATGTGAATTGAGCTCAATGGAAAAACTAGGTCCCTTAATACTATATCGTCCGGCAATCATTCGTACCGTCATTACACTGGTTGGCATGGCAACCCACAGTATAGACTTGGTCCCTCCGTTTTTAACTTGTTCAATCTCGTAACAACAGCTCGGTTAATGACAGAATGCCATGCAAAAATTCCATACGGACATTCACTGTTCTGACAGTAGCCGTCAATTACCATTTTCAGCAGTTTACCATGGAGCGATTGTGCATTACGAGTGCATTCACTGTTTGCAAATTCCTCCAAAAAGATACAAACCCCATAATTTGCATTTCGGGGAATTTTCACATTCAGAGGGCATCCAAAATGTTAAATCCGCCATTAACCCCACACCAAATATGTGACCTGAGGAAAATTAATCAGAATCACAATAAGGATCACTGATTAGCCACTAATAAACTTAGTTTATAAATCATTGCATGCTCAATTTCACAATGTTACAATAAAGCTCTGAATTATTAACATTGCCATGAATTTTTAATTTTAAGCTGTATTATATGGTCACATGTGTGCCTCATAACATGAAAATCTAGTACACCTCAAAGGTCAAAGATGCATGGTATAACGGTACATTATACATGTCGATTTTTTGTGTTCAAATTTAGCATGGAAGTATTTCATTCAGTATTCCTCTTTAGTGGGAGGGGAAAATTCTAATAACACTAAACCTATCGCAGGTTTTTAACATGAGGAGCAGCCCTTGTTCGGCAGTACAACAGGGCCGGTCGTCGTTTAGGTTATTCGCCTTTTTGCACATTTGCGATGAATTGCTTTCCCAGAATTCTGTGCATTGAAATGACATTCCGTCAAGCCATCAACAACTTTAATACGAATAATGACAGTACGAAATACGCTTTAGGTCTTTTTTCGCACGAATGGCATTTAATTTGGTGAAAAAGCAATAATAACACTGCCACAATATTAGCTAGCATCATGCGGGCTATAATTAATATAAAAATCAAACATTTTTGAATTATGAACAAGGTTTGAATTATGGAAAAGCTTCAAATCATTGTCATGTGATTTTTTTGTGTGGTTTGGGTAGAAGATATAATTACAAAATTGAATCATTTATGTCGTTGCACATTTGAAATGTCATTTATATAATTCCATAAAGGTACGCATTCAAATGCTTTTATTCATCCTTAAATATGGTTCTAGTTTTGGGTTAAGTACCAGCTAGTACCTGCTTTGTTTCTGCTTGAAAAAAAACAACTTTAATACGAATTTTAACGTTGGCATTGGAAAGCTTTCTTATGTTTCTTATTTTTAATCCTACAGCATAAGCAAACGGAATATTATCTTAAGTATATTCATTCGAGCAACATATTCTCGAGCATTTTAGGAAAATCTTGTCTTGTTTGCTCTTATACAATATTATGCAAATGTACGTTTGTATAAATATGCATTTGTTTTTGTATTTTCAGAAGAGAATTCCCTAGACTGTCGCTGTAACTGCGGTATGGTTTTACCTCTGCTTAATCCACTCAATAAAGGCCAAAAATATATGCAAATGGTAAGCTATTTGTTTACGGGTCAACTACCAAGGTGTTTGTTCTTGCTACTTTGCATCTGATAAATTACTTACAATTGTGTTAAAATTGTAACTTAAAATGCATGGGGAGACTTTTTATTACCAAGAGGTAATTCAATCAACATTTATTTGAGATCATAAGGGCATGACTCCTTTTCAAACATTTCTAAACAGCTGAAATGATTCATAAACTAAAATAAGAGAGAATAGTAATGAAAATTTAAATGATTTCATCTCTGATATTTTTGCCTCTGGAGAGAAATCAGGCAAAATTGAAAATGTTGGAATGCAAACATTTTAATATTTTCTTTTGCATATTATTACGTTTAGGACTCGTTTAAATTGTTTACAAACTTGTACACTTGCGTTTTCAGAAAGTGTCTTATGAAAACGAAAACAATAGAATTTAAATACCCCAATAACTCATATGATGGAATTTTACAAGGCTTTTCAAAACGCATTGTGATAAATAGCTTTTCAGGAATTCTATCAACGAGTCAAAATTATTGGCGGATTACTTAGATTCTATAAGAAATGACTTTTTAGACATAATTAAAAATGCTTAAAACTAATTTCATAAACTCGTGTTTTTTTCTAGATTTCCTTATTGATATTTTCTAACAATAGTAGTCTTCCAAGCACAATTAGAGAAGAATCTTGTTTCATTTCCAATTTCTCTTTGGATTTGTTGAACCTCGCCAGTTCTACTTGCAAACTCTGCTTGGCCATTGGATTTCTTTCTACATTGAGCACCGAAGAATTACTGATGGAGTTAGACACTGGAATTACTTTGTTTTTTGACATTTTATTACCGCACATCATGGCTGCTTCGAAACAGTAAATTATTTCTTACAATTCTCTTCATGTTCCAATTTAATATTATAAGCACATTTAGGCCCCATAAATATCATTGATATATCACATTTATAAAATTATCAGAAATATTACTTAAGTCTTAAATTTGTGTTGTTAATAAACCTATTATATTTCATTTAAAGACTTTATAATGCAAGTCTACCTCAAGTTATACAACTTTAGTTTTCAACCTTGTGTGCAGGAATGTTATCGGGGCCTACATTTGCTGCGATATTTGTTTTTTGCTTGCTACTAACTTATGAGCCTTGCATTTTTTACCAAAAACAGAGCCAACGAATCGTCGGTCACGGTCATAACTTCGAGAGCAGTTTTAATGTGGACCAAGAGAGCAAAGTATGAAATTTGAAGCATTTGGGTATGCATCATTAAGCATAAAGGTCTTCAAATACAGTAAAATAATATTGATTTCAAATTTAGAGAGGCATTACAAGAGATGCCAGACAACCATCTGTTGACTGAAAACCTTAAAGGTGAGGGAGATATTGCTTGTCAGCTATTGGGCTATGTGTGGACTCACTGGGAGCATTTCATAGATGTAAGTTTTAGTAAATTGGAATGATATTAAGAGCCCCATTTGCTAAAAATTTAGTCAATTAATGTTATTTAAACTTACCACTTAATTGTTGAATAAGGAACCTTTGCAAAAATTTTGTATTAACCTTTTTTTATTATTTAGAGTGTGCGTCATTCTACAAGAGATATTTTTGATAATGTAATTATGCTACATATACTGAGTTCAAAAGAGAGTGAGTATTTTGTTTAAGGAAAACTTAACATCGTTACATTTAATGCCATCCTGATTATAAATTTGATTAAAAGATGAATTTACCTCAGATTTCTTGATACATCATTAATTTTTTCAATAGAAAAAATTTAAAAAATTAAATTTAAAGGTAATTAAAAGCTTTCGAAAAAAAAAATATATATATATATCAGGTTTTTGGCTGTCATTTCATGATATGAAATTAAATTAAATATTTGGTTTTTCAGATCCTACCAGAAGTTCGTTCATTGTGTGGTTAGTGGAATCCCTGCTTAAAATGCCATGGCATCAAAAAGGAAAATACAAAGCCTTGTGCTGTTTAGTAGATCACTTCGGTGCTAAGCAAATGCTGAGTTTGCAACCAAATCTTCCTGGGGAATTATTGCAAGCAATGAGCGAACAAACTTTACTCTCACACGTGAGTATATTCCCATTAAACCATTTCTGTTAAAGCTGAATTTGTCAGAAGTCTGTTAATCCCAAATGGTTAATTGTGATTAATTTTTATCTTGCCTAGGCGTCTGAATTAATAGAAACTCTGTTCATTGCTCATAAAACGGAAGTGAACAAAAATATTGACGAATGGGAAACAATTTGGGTGGTTCCAGTAATAACTGCAATTAGTGAAAAATCAACCAACACATCTCATTTGGAGGTAATTTTTTTATATTTCAACATAGCCACCAAAAAGTGATCATTTATTGCATGGTTTTATAATAATGATGATTGCATTGCCAATAATGATTGCACATGCAAAAATAATTTATTTCCAGCATCTTCTGGCAAAACTTTTAAAGTGTTCGCCTTCTTCACTTAACTTTATTATTTCTGAACTGGTGGCAATGGAAGCAAGTAGCACAGGTAAACATTACACCGTGTTTATATTTCCGGCATAATCTCTTTTTTAATCGATTTTTTTTATTTCTTAAACTTTGAATGTAATTCAAAGTTATAACAGAATTATGAAAAAACTGAGCATTTCAATATTTTTGTTTGGGTTTAGTGGGACATTTACGAGCTTTGATTATCACTTCGAAGACAGCAAGGAGCTTGGGTTTAGTCGGCATCTCATCAAATGCGACGAGCAGCAGTGAACTAACTTGGAATGATATTTTTCCATTTGATATCCTTCAACTTGCTCTTTGCCACGTAGATGATGAGGTATATTTTCATTTGGAATTTCTTTATTGTAATATCTATCCAAAATACTGTATGTTAATCATAAACTTTTTTTTAGATTCGTCTTGATGCCTTTGCATTGCTTTGTGACACTCAAAAAACCTCAGAAATCCTGCCAGCTTGGGACTTGGATCTGATCCGGGCATTTTTACCATACAACATGAATAATCAATCTCCCGCTTTCAGGCAAAGGTTACTGGCGCTCATTAAAAAGGTTGGCCAGTAAATACATCAATAGTCTTTTTATATAATCCCAAACTATTAACATGCTAATTGGCAATTTATCAATTTGACTCATTAAGCTGGTAATTCGCCTCAACGATGGCGGTCAGGCAATGGTACGCCAAATTCGACAGTTGAAGAAAAAAGATCCTGAATCTGAGGATCTCGACTCTTTGCAAATCAGACTAGCAATCTACAAGGTGATGACACTGTCGTTGAATTTAAGTTTGACTCGCTCTTAACAAAATGTTTTTTAAGTAACTTCAATAACAATATTTTGCAGAACTTTTTAAAGTGGCTTTGTAACAAGCAAATCGAGTCTCTTCACCCTGGGGCAAATTTCCCTCGACGAGGAATTGCATTAAACATACTGAAATTGCTACATGAAATTATTGGCTTTCAACCTAATGGCAAGTTAATTTCCATGAAATTCATGACTAAACAAGCTTATTCTAAACTAGGTTTTCTTTTAATGAAATTCGGGATTTGCTTGAAAACAAGTGATGTGTGATGTGGTAATAAAACAATCTGAAAAACTCGCTAATCAGTACACCCAATATTGTTTTCAGAAAACGAATTGTGCTTACACGAGTACATGGATCAACCTAATGTTCAAACCCTGCTTGAAGGGTTGAAGGACACCTACGAAACTAACAAGATAACTGCCCTGAACATTCTTAAAGATTTAAATGCAGAGCAACTTGGCCTTCATGTAATTGTTACTCATGTTAAGTCACTGAATGTGTTATAATCAGTAAGTGCACAATTTAACTCATTTCTCAATTTTTGGTTCTTAAATTCAGGAATACAATCGCGTCTCGGAATTGTTCGACGGCGCATTACAATTGGCATCACGCTTAAGGCCGACGGATTGCGTAACGGCAGCTTATCTTTTTCGCCTTCTGGGCTGCCATCCTCATACTTATACAGTAGCGGTGACGACAAGGCAAATGTTGGAAGACTCCGGTTCCAAAACAAGCTGTGATACCTCTGGACAAACCAGTCCAGGCGGCGTCGGTCCAACATCCCCAAATTGTATTTTCTCTTCGAGTACTCACGGCTGCACTTCCGTCCTTCCCATTGATATAGTATATGCGACTTTGGAGGTTTTGACCTTTCAACTTATGGTAGAACTGGAAATGGCCAAAGGAAGTCTTTTGGAAGCGGCCGCCAATGGACCAATGTATGGGGTTCTCTTTTGCATTCGAAGCCTCTTGCAAGACTTGGACTTTAGGTACGACTTTATACAGTAGGCTCTTTACGCTAACGTACTCCTAAACTAAACAGTAACCTGAAATATTTGATAGTAACGAAAAAAATTTTAGCGTTTGATCCCTAAAATGTTTGTTCTCCATTAATTGAAAATCTAGAGTCATTGCCACAAGTATTTCTTGGCATTCTTACATGTCCATATTGATTGGCGTCTGTCTTGAAGTCGGTGAAGTTGTGGGTCCTGTTGTGAACAACGCGTCTCCAGAAGGATATCTTCCAGTTGGGCCAGATACAGGTCAGGAAATTATATTGAGTTTTATAAAGCCGCTCTTGTGAGGAAAGCACATATGTAAACGCATTATCATATTACTTATTTTTATGACTGTGTACTTTCAGATGAACTAACACAGCTTCAGTCTAATCTTCAAAAAGTCTTTGGCCACGACCCCAATGTTGAATCTGCGCAAGTGGCATCAGATCAGAGCCCAATACATACTAATCGTACCTTGGCAGTAACAGCACAGATGCTGCTGCTTTGTGGCTGGAGAACCATGAAAGAAATCTCCCTTATTTTGGGCGACATTTGTCAAAGGTCGATTGAAGTTATGGACAACCTCCCGAAAATTCATCAAGTGGAAGTTCCAGAAATCGATGCAGAGTTGGATTCTATGATTGATCAAAGTAAAAACCTCAATTTAAATGAGACCCAGATCGGCGAATTTGTCTCCATTGAACAGATTCTACAAGTAAGTTGTGCTTGGCTTACAAAGGCTGCATGTTGTAAAAAAAAGTCTACTTGCAAAACGAATTCATGCAATAGCACTTTTTGTAGAGCATCAACAAACATTTTCTTTGTCTTTTAGATAGGAAATTATTTCATTACACTGCTGGCAGAGACTAAACATAGAGGTGCATTCGAGCAAGCCTACGTGGGTTTTTGCAAAGTCTGCGATGGACTTTGGCGAAGTTCTCTCGTCGAATTGCATCAGTTGCCCCAACAATGGTTGCAAGAACTGTTCGAGCTAATTCAGAGCGGATCTGGATCGTCCACTTTTTGCAGCACCCGGCGCAGTGCTGGACTCCCATTTATGGTCCAAGTAAGAGGAATTAGACTTGAAGAAAAAAGGACTAGAAATTTGATTTAACATATTCGTGAATTTTTGTTTTTCAAGGCATTGGTCAGCTCAGAACCAGATTTGAAAGGATCAAGCTGTTTCAAACAAGCCATGGTTAATTTGCTGGATATGGCACTGTCTAGTGATTGTTCAGAAGAGGTCAAGGTTGGTCTTTCACATGTTTTGTTTCTAAAGATCTTAGGTGTAATGCACGTCAAATATTTTTGTTTTAATACACTAGATGCCAATTCTGGTGTTACGTACGTGACAGTTATCAAAATGAAGATTCCTTTGTTTAAAATGTTCACCAATGGTTCAGTTTTGTTGCCTACATTCCAGGTCCATGGTTTTAACATATTGCGTGCACTGTACCGTGACACTCGTCTTGGGGATGATGTGACGCCCTTTGTAGCAGATGGACTTCAGGCCGCTATTTTAGGATTCCGAGGAAAAACATGGGGTGTACGTATGCAATAGATTTGGCGACAAAAAGTCCTATTACAACATGCTTAAACATGTCGAAATAAGCTTAATATGTATAAAAAAATAAATGCATGTTAGAGTTTTTGATATTATATGTAATTTTGGATAGAGCTCCATCTAGAATTACATAATATACCATCAAATCCTTAAAAATACCCATTTTTTGTAGTTTATTACCGAATGTAATTAAAAAATACATGATTTTATAAGAAATTTCATTTTCCCTCCTATAAAATTACGAGCACATGCATAAGAAATTTATGTCAAGTGTTAATTTCTTTTAATATTTTCAAAGGTCCGCAATTCTGCCACACTCTTATTCAGCGCTCTTATCACGAGAATATTCGGTGTAAAGAGGAGCAGAAACGAACTTTCCAAGAAAAATTGCATGACCGGAACAGTATTCTTCCAACGTTTTCCGAGTCTTTACCAATTCTTATTGGATGAACTCTGTGAAACTACGAAAAACGTTGAAGAGAATCGTTTTGGGATACATATCCAGCCAAGTCTTTATCCGATACTCCTTATTTTGGCAAGACTGTATCCATCTAGCATTGAAGGCACCCAGTCTGCAATCAAGGTATTTTTTTTCATTTTTCTAAGTCTGACTAATTTTTTTTTAATAATTTAATCGGTTACAGCAGAGAAATATTTTTATTTAGCTCTCCTCATTCGTTCCATACGTGAGAAAGTGTGGGCGACGTCCGGTTATGAACACCAGAATACTGGCTGCCAAGGCATTAGTACCCCTTGTGCCACATGGTGACACTGTGCAAGTTATCAAAATGCTCCTAGAAAGTTTGCCGGACTCTTTGCATGCACGGGATGATTTTACCCAGAACGATATTCATGGAACTTTGTTACAGGCAAGTGTGAACTGAAAACTTTAATTTTAAGGGTCCATTCCATTTCTCAAAACGCACATAGTTTTTTTTTTAAATTGTAAACTGCATGTTTTTACATGGCAAACTTTCTCTCTGAATTCGAAGGTATTATATCTGATCCGGGACATTTCCAATCAGTCCTTTGCACTAGTTGAACAAGATCAGTTTCGGGACATCTTATCAGAATTACTCTGTCAAAAAGGATGGATCGCATCAAGGTACTATACGAGGTTAAAAGATGTGAGAAATGACTGACATTTTTCTTCAAATAGTTAATGTGATTTTTTTTATTCTCTAGTCAAAATCCTTGCCCAGTTACAAGGGGTGCTTTCCTCGACATAATTGATGCCACATTCGATTTGGAGTTTCTGAAATCAGGTGAGTTGCTAAACAAATCTGTTTTTTAAACTTGGCTGCTGATCAGAAACTAAAGCTTTATCTTTTTTGATGATTAGACACGCGCTTTTATGCAGAAATCCTTGAAATTGTCGAAAGAGAAATTTCTCTGCCTGTTGACGTCATACATTTACCGGGACAAGAAATGCTGCAAATGACTTCGGCAAAAATGGCCATTCAGCTTAACCTCTTAAGATGCAATTTCCATTCAAACGTCGAAGACTTTCCTTCAGAAGAATCTTGCTTGGCCAATCTAGAGAAATGCATAGTGCGTCTGCTATTTCATGATGCTTACGAAGTTCGCTGGTCGATCCTGCGCTTTTTGTACAATGCATTGACGCTAGACGATGCGCAAGACGATTTTCGGACAACAGTCGAAACTGTATCGCCACTCGATCCAAGCATTTCGTCTAAAGAGTGGACGTTTGTAAACAAGGAAAATTCAAAATGTATCAAGAAAGTTTTGCAATCCGAAGAAATAATGGTCATCTTGATAACAAAAGCATGTTCAGCCGAACAACATTCAGATTGCTTGGCACAGGTAGGATATTTAATTATTTATTCTTTTAGTACTATATTGATTCTGTTAAACATCGCTCATCAATGCTGTACTGTCAAACATGAGCATCAAGCGATGGCAATGTGACTGATGTGAAGAATTTATGATAATTGTTAATATGCATGTTCCTAGCTCTATCATCTGTTGGCATTATTGCCTAAAGTAGTCGAAATTCCATGGCCCAGCATGACATCAGAAAACTGTCTCACCACATGTTCAGAGGTAAGTTCATCAGTCTAAAAAATAAAATTTATTTAATAAGATTAATTTTAAAACTTCTGTTTTTATTGTTGTAGAAATTGGAACTTATTTTGCAAAAAGGGGAATGTGAGCTTCGGTAAGTTATTTCATACGGTCGCCACACTGCTTCATTTAAATAATCTATTGGATATTTTTAATCCACCTGATAAATATTGTAAAATGAACTAAGTTGTCCTGATCCGACGCTGCTGTTGTTATTTTTTGCGTATTTTAATTTTTAGTTTTAAACATTGTTTTGCTGTTATTCATAAAACATTTTTTTTTCCAAATGTGATGTAGCGACGATATTCGCAGTGCATTGCTTTACTTCTCTGGATTTATAATTCCCCACGTTTATGACGAACTTCAAAAAGTAAGGTTATTTATGCTTTGTCCTACAATCATTTCTGTCGTAAATACTGTATATTCTAGTTTTTCTAATATAATTTTCAGGCAACCACGGAAAGTGATTATTTCGCCCCAGTCAACCCAAAATTGATTTTAGCAGAGTTTACAGAGGCTTTCCTTCTATGCTGTTCTCCAGAACAAAGCTTACGAGTGCGTCTGACGGCCACTCAGCTTCTCATCAGAAATGCTCGCGTACTGCTACTGGATCCAGGAAACTGCTTAGGTACGCTTTGGAGCCTAGGCAAGCTACGTTGTTTTCGTCAATATTTTGTTTCGGACTTAATGGTATTATTTACTCATTGCAGGAGCATCTTGTCTGTCCATTTGGTCAGCAGCTGTTCTACTTTTAAGAGATGATGAACCATACATCAAAACTTTGGCTTCAAATGTGGTGGAAATATGCTCACAGGAATCCAGATCTAGCGGTAAGGATCGTGATATACCAGTTGAAAAACACTACCTTATATAGAAAACACTATTTACATTATTTTGCATTTGTGCCTACGTTGCTTTACGTTTAATATGGTATTTTCACAGATAAAATTACCTTTGATACTGCCATTCAACCAGCACAGGCATTGGACATTCTCATTGGTCAGTTCGTAAGCCACTTTGGGTATGAAAATCAATCAGATTGCCTCACCATGCTCCTGGATTGGATGTTACACCAGGATGCTCAGGGTATTGGGTTTCTACTTGATGTAAGTATTTATATGTTAGGGAATTACCAATTTAAAGATTTCACAAATGTTACGGATAATTTTAAAATGATCTAGCAAACGCACAATTTTTAATGAGTAACTTGCTAGACACATTTAGCACTCGCATACACGTTTCGAGTAAATGATAAATATTGAAACTGAAGACAACAAATTTGAAACTGTAGAGGCTGACTAAAAAATTATCTTACATTTGTGTAAATCTGAAAAATAATTGGATTATATAGTACTTCACTAACCATGATCTTGTGTTCTAGGAGGAGGAGAGGATGTTCGACAGAGGACAAATGAATATTTTTGCGGAAGAAATCAATTTCACCGACATAATTAAGAAACATTTCAAGCACCTGCTCCAAAAAATATTTCAATCGAAAGACACCACCACGGTTGAATTGCAAGAAACCCTCAAAACCAATGAAATTCGCACTCAGGCCATTGCCAATTTGGGAAGACGCAACTCCAAAGGTGTTTTCAGGTCCTTACCGCAAAGTTCTACTCTCGAAGCAGACGCTTTCCAAGGCATGTCGGACACATTCAAGGGAATAATGGGCAGCTTCAAAGTCACCAGCGACCAAGTAACTAATTGGCTTTCGGATACCCAGAAGGACGATTTGTACTCTGGGTCTGGTCACGTTTACCT
Organism: Julus scanicus; assembly: GCA_034698625.1. Classification (NCBI taxonomy): domain Eukaryota; kingdom Metazoa; phylum Arthropoda; class Diplopoda; order Julida; family Julidae; genus Julus; species Julus scanicus. The sequence continues at coordinate 22,510 of JAQGBW010001187.1, forward strand.
ACAGGACGTTATTGACATGGTCGTTGAAGAACTGGTAATCATCTTGAACGATGCCGAAGTCGTAACACATCAGACACCGTTTTTGAGCAGCAGCTATGACCAAATCATCATTCGCTTGTATCGGCTTGCAGCAGCTGTGTGCTGTCTGTGCAAATATGACAAGGGTCAGAAAAGTAATTTGATGCAAATCAAATTAATGATGGATAAAGTTTTTGGAAGGGTTGAGTTTCGCAACAGGTTGGTCAGTTCCTTTATTCAGGACATTCACAAATTATGTGCATTCCACAGTGACAATTGTAAAAACGCTTAAGATGGTTTTAAAATAGTAAACGGAAAGATGAAATTATTTTATTGAAAATTATTCTTTTCAATGATTTGTTGATTTTTGACTATACAGAAATTAAAAACACAAAATGCTGAAATTAAATGTATAATTATTCCATTGTTGTTTTTGGTTGGAAAAAAAATCACACGCATTTTTCTTGTTTGCAACAATAAAGAAATGTATAAAACAAAATTGAGAATTTAGTTTTATCAAAAATGCCCATTAAGTTTTAACAATTCATTTTTCAATGAAATGCAAAAATGTTTTTGCTTCATTAATTTAATATAGTACCCAAAGATGAAATAATTCCAAATCAGACATGAAAATATTTTCGTTTGTGATTGGTGACAAGTTGTATTTGTTAATTTTCATTTAAATAAATAATAAAAATGACATGTAGTATGATCTGTAGACATTTTAATCACTTAAAAAAATGGTGATGTAAATGTAGGTCAAATGTTGCTTAGTTTTACTGTCTGGCTCGTAAAAATACATTTTGGCTCAATGTTCGTAATTCCATGTTAATCTTTGTGATAAATATTCTGTTCTTTTAGGTTACCATAGATTTTTGTACGAAAGTATTGAGCACTGGGATAGTTATTTGAACTTGTTAGGCCAATAAGTAAATCAACTGCCGTTAGTATTTTACGATTGCTTCCATTTCTTAGATGACAATGTCGACAACCATGTTAAGCAAATGTGTTTATGTTAATACATGTTGTAAAATATAGTATAACCCGCTTAAGAAGTTTTCCACATTAAAGAAGTAAACTTGTCCCTTGTATAAGGTTTTCCCAATGTAGTAAATTTATTCTTATGACCCAAAAAATAAAATTATAATGTAATTTTTCCTGCTTAATAAGTATTCGAATCGAAATTCATGTATCTATCTAGCGATATAACTGAAAGGGGCTTAAAATTTGCTAACAAAATCAATTTCCAAAAAGGGTTAAAAAGAAAATCTTTACCACTGGAATGCCAATTCCACCTTCGACCCGAGTGGAAGTAGTCAAACAAGTGGATATGTCCATAACTATACATACAGTCAAAAGCATAACGTATAATTTAAAAATCATAGAAGGTTAGTTTAGGATAAGTTAGATAAGGTAGGTTTGAGCTTTGTGTGCACTTTTTTGCACATTTGTCCTAAAACACAAAAGGTGTAAAATAAATCCACAACAGAGATGCTCATGTGATGTAAAAATAAAAAAGTTCCATCACACGAATTTGATATTATTTCAGTATATTTAATGTATCAGTTATAACCATATTACTTTTACTAAACTTTCCCCGCTTAAGAAATTGTCAAACTCCAGTCCCTTTAAAAACTTCTTAACAGGGTTCTACTGTACATGAATTTAATATTCACCGTCTCGTCATAAAAATGGCAAATATTCAATGTGTTAAAACTTCCCTTATTGATTGCAAAGCCAGCCGGAGTAATACAAGTAATACTTCCGGTATGAAATTTCTGCCAATTTATGTCATATCTCATAGATGCTGTTAGACCTTTCATATTGAACACCCACCATTCAAATGATTCCTGTAAATATTGGACCCTTGAAAGTTTGTTCCACTATAGACAGGTTTTGCTCTATTATTTCCAACTACATATAATTTTGCGTTTGCCAACTGTTGAATTGCTGTGATATTTCTGGTTGCCTAATTATTTTGTAAAATATTTCATGCTTTATTTTTGTATCCCAAAAAAAATCCATCCAACAATAAAAGCTACTTTGAAGAGGAATGTGAATTTAATTCGGTATTTTGTACTCTCGTAGAAAAAGTGTAGGGGGTTGGACCCATCAATTTCTATGTTAAATAATTTCACCAGTACGAAATGTTTATAAATATACAATTATTTTTTTTCATTTTTTAGCAACTCTTTTTCATATTGGTACGTTTTATAGTATAGGTTAATCAATGTTTACACCAAATATTAGGAATGCCATACATAAAATTCCAACAACATTCCATTGACGCGACATCGACTAAACAACCCAAAGAATTCTTGCAAAAATGAATTCAACGACAAATCACCATTTTGATCGAGAAAACTTAATTCCTTTAGCTAAATACAAATGATAATAATTACCATACCCTATTGTAGAACAAAACTATTATGCAATTAAAAATCGATAATTTAAACACTACAGATCTGCAAATCTAGCCAAAAGATTGAATATTGTCCTACCTGAATTTGGCCAAAAAAAGTTCAAATCAGCTCGTCCTCTACAGTTGAACAGAACAATCTTGATAGATTCCACAATAGAAGACGCAACTGTGGCCTAGCAGTCGGTGCGTTGTATGCTAAGTGGAAGAACTGCCCAAATCATGTTGATAGCTATTGGATATTTAAATTATGGACGATTCTCATCGAGCTCGTGGCCCAGTCAGGTTGCATCCTTATGTAAATCAGCGCCCCACTACGACCAAGATTTTTGATTAGATTAACTAATGAGATTGACCAATGGAATTTCTAGAATGCCAAACCTCACGGCCAAGTCCTAAGCAAGACCTTGACAAGTTTTCCCATGCATAATTGGCGGGAAATATTAGATTAGAAGCGACATGAATTTTCTACGTTGGGCTCCAAAATCAGCCAATGAGACTATCAAAACTCGGCGATATATTCCCGATTATCCACCAGCTGATAAGGAATGTTAAATGTAAATTTTATGGAAAACTTGAAACAAAAAAACTTAAGCCGGCTCTCCACCAAGACGTACATGTACGTATATACATGTATATTTACACACACATGCAAAAAAGTTTACCCTCCGGGTTCATTTCCCCGCCATTTGTATGTAAATATCAAAATTGTGCACCAATTAAATGTGAGGAAAACTTTTTTGTATATGTTTGTAAAAACATGTTTATATGTACAAGTATACGTCTTTGTGGAGAGCCGGCTTTAGGTACTGAAAATCTGAAATAGTATGGCATTCAAATAGAAGCTAATAATCACTTAAATGTTGAGTATTTATTTCTTTGACTTTCTAACAGAAAAACTTAAAAATTGAACGAAATTTGTCACTTGACGGCACTGGCACAGACGTTATTTAAATATTTTTCTAATATTAATAAACTTGAAAAAATGAAAAATTTTGTTTTCAACATATCGTTCAGAAATAAAATATGGCTAAATACAAAATAAAATGCAAATTCCGATAAAAAAAGAATTTCCAAGACAGAAATCACACAAATTAAAGTTGCTGTTTTAAAATAATATTAAACTATCAAATAGTACGTAATAGACAAACAAAATTTTTTGTTTTAGAGCTGGGCCCTAAGATAATAAAAAGGAGAAAATTTTCATGCATTACAATTTTCAAGGTAAAGCTACAAAAAAAAAAGGATCTAAGATTGAAATTACTTGAAATTTCTGCATAAAAAGTGCAACCGAACTACATGTCGAACACCAATCCTTTGCTTCTGAGTGCCCTTTCGGCACTGGACCTGACATCTTCCATAAACTTTGGGCCCAGGTTGGTGCAACCAAAGCGCTCTATATCCTTGCACAGGATTACTGGATCAGTGAGGACAAAGGCACCAGACGTCTTCACTCCTTGGAGATCAGCCACCAAGATGTAGCCATTGGTGATCTTGTGCGACCAGATGCAAAATCTGGCCAGGGTCTCGTCGAACTGCTCCATATTCCAATAGCCTGTGTTATTGGAGTACTTCATGAAGACGCCGTTAAGCTTCCGCTCCACGCAGTAGAATTTCCTCTCGCCTAAAATCTCAAACACGTGGGAGCCGTAAAACTCGATGGGCAGGCAGTGCTTGGGCTTAACCTTGTTGTAGTTAACCGCAAGGAAACGTGCCACTGTGGAGTTCTCGATCTGCTGGATATAGTGCTTCAAATCGTAGCTGTAGCCAGTCTGCTTGAACTCCTTGAAAAGTCTTTCCGTCCAGCCAGTGATAGTGCGGACCTGGCCGTAGTAGACCAGGCGGGACTCGCCCTTCTGGAATGGGCGATGGGCTATTTTGCACTTGAGCTCTTTAGCATCAGTACCGTCTGTGGGCGATGCTCTGGTAACTTTCAAGACCTTCTGCAACTCCTTGGTGTTCTTGATCGCTGCATGGGTGTACACAACTGCGGCCTTCTCTTTCAGGGTGGCCCAGTTGGGCACGGTGGCCACCAGAGTGACCCCGTCGTCTCTGGAATGCAGAGAGGGACTGAAAGTGACTCCTTTGGACACTTTACCCTTTCGACTAAGCATGCTGACCGTCTTTCCAGTAACCGTCTTTACTACTGATGCAGTAACTGCAACAGTCAGCTTGGCCGTATCAGCAATGTTGACATCTTGGATGTAGCCTGTGTAATGAGAGAAGATAAATCCAATCTTCAATAAACAGTAGGTGGAAAACTCACCTTGCATAATTATATTATGCTTGATCGGTTACCATCAACTTTCTTACCAGGAATTTTGGCGTTGATCATACTGATCATTTGGTCGGTGGAGTCATTGATTTTGCCAAAATAGTACTCTATGTCCATCTCTTGAATGGAGCGCACCATCGTCACGATATCCAAGCCATTGGGATCTCCTGCTGGATAGTCGTCGCTTAACGAGTGGTACATCGAACCATAACAGGGTGCATCTGCAATGTGGAAGAGTACTCTCGACGTCTGTCCCCAAGAGAGTCCAGCAACCTTCTGGAGTGCGCCAGCAATATCTTCTGGGCCATCGGCTCCCCCGGTGGCCACAACCGCCTTCACGAAGGTTTTGAAGGTGTCGATAGATGACTGGAAATCGCAGATCTCGAAGCGCTTGTCATCGCTAATGTCTCTGTAGCCGAGGAATGCAATGCGGAGACTGAGCCTCGGGTTGGTGGTCTTGATGGCGTCGACGATGGCAAAGATCTGGTTAACCACTCCACTCAGGTGGCTGGACATGCTACCGGTGCTGTCGCACATGAAGGCCAGGTCCACCTGTTCAGCCATAACGAACAACCGGTGAAGGTCCTTGAGCTCCTGCTGGCGGACCTTGGTCTTCAGGAACTTGATCCGGTCTTCCCTCTCGCAATGCTCCTTAATCCTCATCTCCGTCTTGGTCATAGTGACATCTTTGATCTCTTTGGCGAGTTCTGCCATTCTCTGCCTGTCCACTCGCGTCACCGTACCCGTATTCATCTTCTCCAGAAGCTTGTTGTTTTCCTCCAGAAGACGTCGGAACGTGGCGTCCGAAATTTCCGCGGTAGGAGGGCGCGATGAGGGTGGATCTTCAGGGCAATATTCCAATAGCGAATCGTCGTCATATTCCGAAATGGCACTCAATGACCACATCTGCTCTTTGTCTGCACCTTCCATTGTTTCAACTATAAGAGCAAAAGACGAGATTCTTGGAATTGCGCATTAACATGTGTCATTTCCACATCCTATAGATAATGTCAGATATTGGCGATCTGTGGGGTCCTTCCACTACCCCTTTTTTTCCAGTTTTGAAAAAATACAATAACAAAATGGAAATATTTTGTTCAAGCTAGTCTTAGTTAAAATCAGTGTAGTCCACCAGATTTTTCCGTCTTTGTACGAGTATGATTCAAAACTTAAGGGGGTTTGGTACCCTATGTATTTCAATGGTAAAATTTGCACTTCACTTTATTTTCAAAATAAAAAAGTTTCAATAAAATTAAAAATGTATACACATTCTTTAAGACGTATACAAGGTCTTGTTATA
>JAQGBW010001188.1:0-28518 GCA_034698625.1 Julus scanicus
TATATGGACGACGCTGGGCTGTCCCCCCAGAAAATGTGGCCACTAGAGGCGCTCATGCATGGCACATGCGCCGTTTTTTAATGTAGACCTCCTCTATTATAGGGGCATCCTTCTCCGATTCAGAATTCTCCATTCCTAGCATGATGGGTTTTGAGGTGGAGAAATATGCAAAGTGAACTTTCTTGCACATGATGCAGATGCGTGTATACATTTCAATAAATTTGATGGTAACGCCATAACAAATGCTGCAAATTTGTCCAGTCTGCATCCTGCTAGACCCAACTTTTATTTTGCATGATGGGATGGTTTTGATTGTTCTCTCATTTGTGCAAATTGCAGTACTGATGGTAACATTGGCGATTGTCAATTTTAGCAAAGTATATAGGAGAAGGTTTTACTGAGATGATTTGATGAAATGGAAAGTTTTACATTATGTGGTGTGGTGGTTCTGCAAGCCAATTTTTCCTCAAAACCAATGAGGGTTTTTGTCTTTTTTACTGCTCATGATTTGTCAGTCTTTAAAAATGTAAGCTGTGGAATTTTTTATACTATTTGAAAAGATTTTGTTCACCTGGCAAGTTAGGAACTGATGGCCAGCATGACAGGCTCGCAGGATACGTTTTCAATGAATATCTATTGTTGAGGGATGTCAATATCTTGTAAGAGGAACATGATGTTTTTGACATCCTGTCGATGAATTTCAACGTTTCAGAAAAACATGTTGCCTCGAGATGTTAGTTGGAAACGAAATCCAGTAGTGCGTTGTGTTGAAGCACTTTAAAGAAACCCAAATAAAAATGTATTAAAAAAAAGATTGACTGAATGTTGTTAGACATCCAATGCAAGTATCGTTAAACTCGCAATGAGAGGATAATGTTCAAAGTACAAAATTGCCTAAAATGGAAATCGCCAACTGTTGGATTAGGAGTAGTGTTAAGCGTTATTTTGCAGCACAGCACGTGTTGTTGAGTGGTTGTCAAATGTCTTGACTCTGTTTCTTACCCTATTTTCCTGAAAGCACCGTCTTGTAGAACTTCTCACGGTTATGGGGAAGGATATAATTTGTCGACTGCTTTGCTGTTTAGTTCCACTGATTTAATCCAAACATTTAGCCCACGTACAGTCTAAAGGCCATTCATAGTCCACGAACCATTGTGCATTGTAGTTGGATTTTTTTTTTAAATCCAAAGAGTGGGCATTACGGCGTAGCAGATTCGCACAAAGCATTTGACAATTCATATCCTGTGACACCACTCCACTCTAACCATATCTATTTCCTCTTGGTTTACTCACCTGGAAGGCCCTCGAGGAAATGATCCCTTCAATGTGTAGTTCTGCTGGTCTGGCGTAGTTTATTATAAGGAAACGACGGATGCCTCTGCGGTTTTAATATCTCACGCAAATATGCAGAAAATGCAATTAAACGTCGTCAATTAATTTCGTCTCTTGCCAATTTAGGCTTTTCGAAATGAAATTAAAAATGTGCAGTAGACGAACTTGTTATTGTTTTCATTTGTTTGACCTTGAATGCGTGGTGAGAGCGAGAGAAAAAAATGTATATCAATACTTTTGAAATCTTTCAATTCATACCTTTTGTGCTAGATAGTAAGGAAGTGTGTGTAATGTTTGCTAACTCGTTGAGAAGTAAATGTTTGCCCATTGAGAATCGAATAAATAAACACGTGGAGATTATTGAATTTTGGCTGACGAATTTGACTGCATTATCCGATGTTAGTCCATCTAATGGCTCTTTAGCGTTTAAAATTCCTGAAAGTGTTTACTCTCGCGGGTCTATAACAGTAATAATAAGTAGCGCACGAGGCCTAATAGTCAATTTCTCTTTTTTTATGGTTTTCTAAACAGTCCATTCCCCTGCACGCATTCAGAAGTTTGTCGTGTTATAGTATGCATTAAACTGCAGAAAATGAGCTTATTTTTTATTTTCTTCTTTGTTGATATTGGGAAGTGCAAACCCATCGAGGTAGACGGCTTTATGGCTGCATAATGGAAGCCCATATCGATTTATTGGATAAGCTTCATTTGATCTTTTGTTGTTATTGAAGATGCCTTATAGTTTTCGTTTTTTTTTTTTCTTCCTTTGCAGGATATCTCGGGACCCATAGATGACGTCCAGTCGGAAAACAGCAACCAAAGCCTAGGCAGCAATAGTCAAGGGCCGGGTCCGACGTCCTCGCAGGGCCCGCAGCCTGGGGTTTCCCCGCTGCGGCCCACCCCCTCACCATCGGGGTCATCTGGATCCCGATCCATGTCGCCGGCTGTTGGTAAGTGCCCGAATACGATATTGCAAACTTAGGTACACATTGAACCTTGGGTCATTCATACATGCAGACGTGTCCAATATAAATCTGAGAAACCCTAATTTGGATTATGCTCTATAGAAGGGTGTGAACTACCCATTTATGGACGACCCTCGTCGGATTGGGGATTTCGAACTATAGGTTTCTGCAGTGATTCAGAAAAGCCAGACTTTATTTTTAATTCACTTGTCTTTGAAAAATGTTGATTTTGAGGGAAAATTTTCCTTTAATATGGTTTTCGGCATATTCTAAGATTTACCAACTGGATGCTCAGTGTCCATCAATGGATTGTGGAATTTATTTACCCAGATTTGAATCATGTCCATAGAAGGGCATGAACTATCCATCTATGGACGACCCTCGTCGGATTGGGGATTTCGAACTAGGTTTCTGCAGTGATTCAGAAAGCCACACTTTATTTTTAATTCACTTGTCTTTGAAAAATGTTGATGTTGAGGGAAAATTCAACTTTTCCTTTAATATGGTTTTCGGCATATTCTCAGATTGACCAACTGGATGCTCAGTGTCCATCAATGGATTGTGGAATTTATTTTTCTGCTTTATCTATACATCGCCAACAATTTTGAGAATGTGCAATGAGAAATGATGTGTTATAATATATGTGCTAGTCTTAAAATATAGTATTTTATACGAAATTCTCCATGATTTGAGCGCATCCTCCTTATATTGTGGTTGTGTAATCACGTAGTTTTGAAGTCAAATTATTAGTTCTTATTTAGGCCCTGGGAATATAGTCTTCTCCAAAAATTTTAAATTTACCTCTTCATCTGTGAGAAATCCCTCAGTATCGAAAAAGCATATTTGACGAGTAATCTCTTGCTAATTATATGATAACAGAAATCGAAATTATGTATAGTACAAACAAACAATCTAATTAGTTTTATCTCTCATTCTTTTTTTTTTATTATTATTTGGCTGAATATAACGAGCATTTAAAAATTAAGCAATTCATGTGTGTGGCTTTCGGTTTAAAAAAAAAAAAAAATGTTGCCATTGAACCCCATCTGATTACGCTAAAGTGATTACTTTGAGCAAATTGCATTTGATACTGATGCGGTTAAAACAGTACTAGAAATTAATTTCCCATGAATGATTTGTGGGGATAAATCAAGGTTTTCTTATTGCAACCAACAGATGGTGCAGTGAATGGTCCAGAATAAACGTGTTTTCAGACGCCTTTCAACATCGCCTGAGCTCTGAATAAATTAACTGGCGGCATTCAGTACTCAGGTATTACTATGGAATAGTAATTATGTTTAATCAGCTGTTTTGATGGTTAGAACCTTTTAAGAGCTCAAACCAAACCCCATCGGTCTATTCAAGTAACGATCAATTCGAAGCTCGGCCGCCATCTTTTCCCCGTCAATGTGCTCTTGTCGGAGTACACATTTTCTGTTGGTGTTGCGCAATATGTTATGCTAATTAGGTTTAATCAGCTGTTTAAAAGGGCCTGAAACCAAACCCATCAAACATATGAAGGCGGTGCTGGTCACCAAATGGCGTCCCTAACCACCCCTGTCCGCCATTTTCCTTCCTGTGGAGTACTTGGAAGGTCAATCCCTTCAAACTGGAATATTTGAGAAATGAACTTAGTAAAATCAATTATGTAATTATGTTTAATTAGCTGTTTGGTGGGTCGAACTTTATTCTCAAACCAAAACAATACGGTCATTTCGAAACATGGGCTCAAAACAATACGGTCAATTCGAAACACGGGCGCCATCTTGTCGCCATTCGTGTTCTCAGTGTACAAACTTTGTGTTGCTATTGCGCAATATGTGATGCTAATTAGGTTTAATCAGCTGTTTAACGCTTTACACTTAAAGGCCTTAAACCGAAAACCCCCCATCCTCGATGGGTAAGGGCGCGACGATGGGTGTTGGTCACCAGATGGCGTCCGGTAACAACTGTAGTCCGCCATTTCCCTTCCAATGGAGTACTTTGAAGGCTTATCGCTTCCAACGGGGAATATTTGAGAAATGAACGTAATCAAAACAATTTGGGCACGTAACCACCCCCATTACAAAAACATTTTTCAAATTGTTATTGAAACAAAAAAAAAAGCGGGGGAGAAGAACCTCCAACGTATTCCCGCCGCTTGCAGCCCGTGCAATATTGTATTCCATTATGGAGAATGTATTTTTATTGCTTCATGATAGATAAAACATAAATTCGCTCATTCCAGAGCTATTTGTTTTTGCTGCGAGTTATCTCTCTACTCTACTCTCTCGCTCTTCTCTCCCCGCGTTTTACGAAGGTACTTTCGTTTTGACAAAGCATGTAGGCGAATCGACGAAGCTGTAGGCAAAGGCTCCAACTGCGAACCTCAAAAGCAGTCTCTAACAAGGCAAAAGCAATAGAAAAAGGGAGAGGGGATTCGGAGTCTATATATATAAAAGCCACGTAGGCCCCATCTATATATTGAGCATTTTCCATGTGCCTGCACGCAACCCGCGCGGATCAATGGTTGCCATGACGACTAACGCTATAGCACACTGTGTGTGTGTGCGCACCGCACCACCACACACACTACACCCATAGGTTATGTGCACGCTCAACGATCGCCTTTCGCCCTCCCTAGCTTTGGGCATCGGAAAACTAATGGCGTTTTTGCTTTCCTAGACCTTTCAAATGCATTATGTCACGACTTTGGGCTTGTCGTGGAAGCTTTGGAAAAGGAATTACGCCCCCTGGTGGCGTACGGTATTTCTGTAATGGCTGCGCCCCTTGTACTGTACAAATCTACAGTACTATAATAAAAATGGCGGCATCCGTTTAACTCCCAAGATGCTGGAATTAGAGAGGGGAGACATTTTTCAGGGTGTCCTGCAGCAGCCTTGCTTGGAATAAGGGAAATTGCTTGAATTGTTATCACTTCCAAAAAGTTGGGAATTATGCTTGAAATTCGTGTAAAAGCACTGGAGTTTTCTGCGTCGGGAAATTTCTGTAAATCGGAAAAAATTCTGTAAAAAGACATTTTTTGAAAATTTTCTAGACAGGTTTCTCACTCGTTCGACAAATATTGTGGTAATTCGATTTAAGGAATGATCCTTGAAATATGCTCGGAGTTTTGTCAAATAAATTTACTGGACACTCTGAGGAAATATGGCGTTTATCCCCAACATGGCGGCTTCCGTTTACTCCAATCGCCATATGTAGTAATCATAAAAACCATTGCTGTTTGTGGCGATTGGGTTTTAAAGGACGTGGCCATGTTGCAGATGTTAAGCTAAATGCTTGGATGTATCTAGGGGGTACTGAACTTAAGTGATGCTCGAAGAGTGGAGTATTTTTTCCCAAATTAAAATTTTGAAGAATTTGCAGATGTTTTTTTTAAACTGAAGTCGACTATGGGAGTACTCTTAGTAAAGGCGGAGAGCGTTTATTGAAGGGCACAAAAACTTGCTTCCGTTTTCTACCTATGTTTAAAATGTATAAAGTTTGAATAATATTGGAGGGAATGCTACAGTGACGTAGCAAATACATTTCATTGTTCGAGTGCATCCTGCCTAACTTAACAATGACATAGCAAATGCTTGAAATACTTTTTAGTTTGCACCTTTACAAACGAAGCTGTTATCTAGTGCTCTTGCATATGTATATGTTTTATAACTTATACACAGTGCATTCAATGCGTTGTCTTTACCGTGTGCATGGGTTGGAAAAGGGCCTGTTTTTAGAAAACATTTTAAGGCATTTTATTTAAAAAGTAAATGTAGCTTATACAATAAATTGTGTAACTTGCACTAAAATAGCTGCTACATAGTGAAATTTCGCACCTAACACACCTTTGTGAGGGTCGTTTAACTTCGTCCACTGTAATGCAAAAATAAGTGAGTCGTGCTTTTCCACAACATAATTTATTAATATTTCGTTTGAATGTGCCTCATAAGCCAAAGAAAGTCAAATTTTATAAACCTTCATGTTCATTGTAAATAACCAATTTTCTTATATGCGTCTCAAAACTAGACAATTAGTTACGATTATAGTTAGTAATAAACAATCTCATATTCAAGAAACCAATCTCCTAACCATCATTTGGGAAATCTATGCAAATTGTAGAAAAAAGTGACCTATCCATATTAAAAAATCAACTCGGTACCCTACAGTCTGCCTATTTTTAGTAGATGCCCAAGTCTAGTGTTGTGAGGTCCTACGAGCACATTTTGTACCTCACTTAAGTTACCCCTCCCTTGGTGGTACCTCTCTTACTTAATACTACCACTCTTTGGAAGGGTTGACCTATAACCTGATCTTTAGCTTACCATGAGCTTTCACAAAATACAGTACATTGTTTCTGTTTCACCATTACATCTTGACGGGAGAAAAATTATAAGTGGTTATTGCAGCGACTTGGAACTATCTGTTGTTTCTTTAAATCTGACTTAAGAGTATGATTAAAGTCGTTGTGAAAATTGCTCGTCCTTACCACCGCCTTAATGATTTTAATTCCATATTTAAAAAAACTATTTTAACAACAAAATATGAAAATAATTAAGATTTATAGGGAAGTTTTCAAATCCCAGATGCAGTATTTACTTTAGCATTTTCATCATAAGTGGCCCGGATATAATGTGGTGATGATGTTTGGGCGTGTTCAGTGGTCCATATTATACAGCTGTATATAGTGCGTAATCATAACCGAGCCCTCCTCAGTCAGATGAAATATTCATGTCAATATATTCCCAAGATTCAAATAGGGTTGTTGCAATGGTAAAGGGGGTCAAACGTTGAAACGGGACAGGATGTGAACTAGCATGTTTGGATAGCACGCCACTGTGTGTTTGTTTGCGGGTCCACCAACATGAAGTCTGCCAAAAAATCTTTCACAAATGGCACTTAAAGCAGGTTCAAGGAGCTCATTTCAAAGGTTTGGCATTCACAAAGGCATTGAAAAAAAAAATGTGCTAGTGAATGAGGCGACCTAAAGGAATCAGATCACCACTGAGAAGACCCATATGACTTTGATTTTTGAACTTTTTGGTAGAAAAAAATATAAGCTGACTGACTGTGGTTTATCTGAAGAGGGAGCACAGCTCTACATGTCATAGACTAGTGATTGATCAGAAGAAAAATAACAGTATTGAAATGTAATTAAATGATGGTCAAAAGTATTTTGTGTTCAGTTTACAATCACCGTCCCAATGATGTGAAAGGCCATTAGTGTTGTGTTATTCTGAGGGCAAGTATTGCCTAAGTGGGGAAATAATTTAGATCTAATATGACATAATTGATGGCCGTTCAATGGACGGCAGATGGAGCTATGGGGACAATGAACAGTCCCTCCCCTTCCTTATCGCTCTTTTTTTTTGCATTTTTTTCTCGTTTGTGTAACGTGTTTCTTGGTGCATCCTCCCCTTTCTCTCCCAGAATCCCGAAAGAGGGTGGCTTTGCACTAAGACGGGTGGGGTGGGTCGTTAGTCTAGTTTGCGTGAAAGGGATTTCCCAACCTTGACCCGGTTGAACCTTTTGTCACCCACCCTCTTTTTTTTTACTCCTCCAAACAAGCAAGGCCATAACTGTTTCAAATAAAGGTCAACCAGAAACAAGCAAACTGGATGGGTGGTTGGGTGCCAGGGGGGAAGATGATTGGGGAGGAGACGTGTGCTGTGCTCTCTGTGTGTGTTTGCGCGTATCATGGACAATTGAGTTCACTTCCCACTGACTAGGTGTTAATGGCATTCATGAAGAGGCAAATACAAAAAGCCGGCCATCAATGGTCATAATATTACAATGCGGGCAGCCGAGTGACAAATTGTCACGCGGGGGGGACATGCTCACTTTAACCCTTGACCGATCTTCTATTGATATTGGACTTGGGTTTAGATTTCTGGCAATGGCAGAAAATCAACACTTTCTTGAATTCTTGTTCAAAATCTGTGCTTGCAACATGTGAGCTATAAGATGTTTTTCAGAAAACTTACATCAGTCTTCCAAATACCTTAGTTTAATTCAAAACCCGTTGGGCTTATCTGGTAATTATTTCCAAATAGTAAACTAACGTTGCCATTTTATTTTTCTTCTTGTAGGTGTTCAGTCGCAAGCGCAGGCACCACCACAGCAACAGAACATTCCCATGCCGCCGAGGCCATCGTCCAGTCAGTCTGACAACAGTCAACAGCAGGGTCGCATGCATAGCCAGTCTCCGATGGCAGCGCAAGGTAAGCGCCTTCTCGGCCAATCCAAAAAACCTTTGCTTTTTTTCACCTAAATCTAGTCGCCTTTAGTCATTTGATTCTTACGGTTGCACATTTAATCTTAGGATATAATCAGCCAATGACTCCATCACATATGGGACCCCCCATGTATGGTAGCAAAATGCACCCCAGCATGATGACACCCTTCTCACCACAAAGTCAGCAATATCCGCAAGGTACATTTATGTGGGAGCCACATTGGGCAGGGTTGTTACATCGAAATTTGCAGAAGCGAGAATTTCCGAGCAGCATTTGTTCGAACACTTTATTTTTTTATTAAAAAAAATGCCTTTAAATAAATAGTATTATTTATAGAAACAAGCACATTTACACGAGTTGTCGAATATGGCTCAAAACCATGAAATGTTGGGTTATCGGGATAAATAGCTGAAAGTTTGGCATCTTTAAAAGCCTGCTTTATATAAGCTGATTTTAGCACATGGGAGTATCAAAGGACATAAGTGTAACAACCCTGTTGTACCGTTTATGCATGCAAGTCCATATGATTCATTGTTCTACTTTTTGTCCTTTACAGGCAGTTATAGCCGGGCGCAGGGTGGAATGTCCATGCAGGGATACAACAGTTACCACGGCGGTCACCCAAACAGCATGGGACATCCCTATGCCAATCGAATGGGAGGTGGTCACATGGGTGGAGGAGGGCAAACGTACCCGAATCAGTACATGAATAACCAGTTTGGTGGCCAGGGATACCAAATGGGCCCAGGACCCACACCGGCTCCTGCTATCCCAGCAAGCCAACCACCGCAGCAAGCGCCAGCACCGGCACCACCTCACAACAGTGCAATGATACCAGCAAAAGCTGGCGTTCCCATTCCGACAGGTGCCCAAGTGGCTGCACAGGCGGCCGTCATGGCTGCCGCCGCTGCCAACTCTGTGGGGGCACCCCCAAGGCATCCGCCTATGTTTATGAAACAACATATGCAGCAGAGGGGTTATGGCCATGGATCTGGGCCTCACGGAGGATCGCCACAAATGAACTATAGCGGCGGACCGCAGACAGGGATGCCTTCTGGTGGACCGGGTCAGGGAATGCTGGGCCCACCGATGTCCAATAACACGGGTGGTAGCAACAGAGACAGTCCTGGGATGCAGGTGGCGTCTTCAATGCCTCCACCGGCAACCCCCACTTCCACCACGTTGACCTCTTCAACAGCTGGGCCGCCAATGTCCATAGCAGGCCCTCCGCCTGGGCAAGGCCAGCCACCACTTTCTTCGACGCCAAGTTCGACACCTCCCACGATAACGCCATCTGGAATGGGCGGACACTTCAGCGAAAACTCTTGTGATACAAGCAATGAAAGTAATCCACCTTCATTGAATAATAGCGTGCCAGGTGATTTGATTCTCCTCTTACTCTTTTAAACATGTTTGCACTTGTGTCTGAAACTGAGGAAATGTTCTTCATTTTGCATATTTTTGGTGTTTGGTTGACGAATTTTTGCATCCGATACATCAAGTTTGAATTTAATTAAAAGCAAAATGTTTACATTTCTCTTGTACTCTTGAGCACCAATTCAGAAATTTTCATTAGATTTCTTGTTAATGTAATTAGTGTACTTGAATCCCAATCTAGTTTTATTAAAACTAGTAATGTTAAAATGGACATAATTAAAATTTGATATTTTTAATTTTTACTAAAGGCGATCTGCGTGGAGGACCACCATCCACTTTTGGTGGCCCAAATAGTGATTCTGGACCCATCCACGATGAAGCCAGTCAGCATTCCACCGCCTCAAATGCCTCTACGGCTGACGAGAGAGCAGAGACGCCCCGACCAAGGAAGGATATCCCCGTTTCGCATCCGCCCACGCCTGCCAGTGCTTTGCCTTCACCCGGTGCTGCCAGCATGTCTTCTTATCACGATGATTTCGAAAGTGTTAGCAGTCCTTCTTGGCCTCGAACACCTGCAAGCCCAGTGAGTAATACAGTTGGAAATTGCTCTAATAATTGGCTCATGCAGGGTGCGCTGAAAAAGGTATAAATACAATAATCGTAACACAAAAGTGAAACTTTGTCTTTTGGAATCTGCATTGAAAGCTAACTGCCCAACTAATGGCCATGTTCTCGAAGTATATCTCCTGTTATCAATAAGTTGTCAAGAATGGTACTGACCCGTTAAATCTGCTTCTTTTATTGACAATGTTATGTAACTCTTATTAATGCTTGAGGAAAGTACTGTGGCTATTTATGCGCCCCTATTTAAATTATGGATATAAAACGATTAACGGAGAATACTTTTTTTGGTAACTGGCAACCAGAAGCACAATTGCTTGATTGTAGACATTAATATTTTTTTTTTCAATTTACAGGTTGTGAACAGTCAACCCCATGAATATCACCCAAAGGTAATTCTTCAAATGATTGCATTGCATCACTCTCGCATGATTTATCTGTTTCTTATAGGTTCTCAATCTGTATTTTTGTTTGTTTGTCAGAGGCCCGATGGTCTTCATAAATTGTACGATTTGTCCGATGAACCCGAGCGTAGAATATTCCTCGACCGGCTTATCCAGTTTAACGAAGAACGCGGTGCAGTTCTTTCCCAGTGTCCCACAATAAGCAAGCATCCCCTCGACTTGTTCAGGCTTTATATGGCTGTGAAAGAGAGAAACGGATTTCTTGAGGTATGATCCACACATGTTTTATTGTATTTTGTTTTTTTATGCCGAGACACTGCAATTGGTGATATTTATTTTATGTTAACTGAAAAACAGGTTACCAAAGGAAAAATTTGGAAGGAAGTGGCAACCCAAGTTGGTGTAGGTGCTTCATCCAGTGGTGCCTATACTCTCAGGAAACAATACATAAAGCATCTTTTGCCCTTTGAATGCAAATTTGATCGAGGTGGGATTGATCCGTTGCCTCTAATAAGCCAGGTGGAGTCCAATACGCGGAAAAAGGCGGCCGTGAAAGCTGCAGCCGCACCTTCACCAGGTAAAGGTGAAGTCCTACATTATTTTCACTCAAATCTTTTTTACGTTAACTATTGTGCATGTGAAGAATTTAGATTATTGTATGGTAAAAATATTGCTAAAAGTACTTAAAAAAAATGTTTGGTTATTTTTAATTCCAAGGCTTTACAGCATGGGATCAAAACAGTTGGGAGTATGTTTATCTATAAAGCCAAAATAATTTACAATTGGGCTGTTGTTAACTCAATAGGCACCCAACATCAAAAATACATTAAATTGTTGAAAGTTTAGTGTTCTTATTTTTGCTGTGTAGGGTTATGATTTTTGAATAGATTTCCTAGCTCTCACTCTGCATCTAACTTGCGTAGTTTTTCTTTCAGGATCCTCCAATTCTCAAGATTCCTTTCAGCAAAACAACAGTCAGTCGATGGACGGATTTCCAGCACCGCAAGCTCCCTATGGATCAAACCAATATCCACCTGGTCATGGACCAGCCAACGATTACGGAGGTGGCGTATCGATGAGTCCTGCTGGTTCAATGCCAATGGACTCCCATCATCCCAATATGATGCCCAACCACAGCGGCCATGCTCCAGGGGCCGCTGCTTCCGCTTCGAATGCAACCACGGGTTCAGCGGATAGCATTAATGTTCAAAATCCATTTGACGATATTCAGCATGCTTATCCTCGTAATGGAATGCACCAGCCAGGAATTGGTGGAGGTTATGGCTACAACCACCAGAGGCCTCCAAACATGCCTCCTAATTATGCTGGAAACAATCAGCCTGGACCTGGCTCTCCATACAATTACCCCGATCAGATGAATCGCACTGGACCACAACCGCCTCAAGCTCCACCATCTCAAGCGCACGACCAATATGCTGGAGAGCAGTACCGTCGTCAGCCAATGGTGAATCATGATGGATACGGTAATAGGCCCATGCCAGACCAGTACGGTCCAGCGCCAGGTGCTACAACTACGGGTGGCTACTCTCAAAGTCGGAGCATGGGTATGCAAAACACCCCACCCACCCATTATGGATATGGGCCGCAGTATGACCGCGATAGGTACTATTTTTGTGCTGTTTATAAGGATCCTTCAATGTTGAACCGTGCGTTTACTTAGTTTACTTAATATTCCGTTATTTGCAAATCCACAGGTACGAACAACCACCACCGCAGCAACAACAGCAGCCGCCCGTTGCAATGCCGCAGCCACAAGCACCTGTTATGTCATCTCAGCATAACCAGCCAAATGACCAAACCATTTATCCCCAGCACCGTTATGGCAATCAGGGACCCATGACGAGACCTTACACAGCACCCGTGCCTGGGCCTGCACCGGGTCCTGGGCCAGTGCCAACTCCAGGAGGCCACCCGGTTCCCGGGAACACAATGGGTCCTCCGACGGCTTCGCAGGGCCAACCTCCTCAGCCTTCTACTCCTGCCACTACTTATCAAGCACCGCCTGTACCCCAAGATCCCTATCAAGTATGTTTTCCGGCTCAGCTCATCCTTGTTGTCTGTTTATAGGCCAAGCAATAAAAAATCCCAAACTCATTTTACATCATTAAATTTTCAGAGCTATTCGCCGAGTCAACCAGGACTGTATCCACCGACAAATAAGATGATGCCACCCCACAGTTACGTTCCGCAAGGTCCCAAACGCCATCCAGACTTCTTGAAACCAGCGGATACTCAGTATCCTCCGTACAGTGCTCCACCAGCTACACCTCCGACCCCACAGGCTCCACCACCCACGCAGCCACCACCTCAGTCACAAGCGCAACCTCCCGCTCCATATTCTGGTAGGAAATGCAGAGATGCTCTTGCTGAAATGACTTATTGTTATTCTAGAAAGCAGCTCTTAAAAACTTAGCCAAACGTTATCATCAACTAAAACTGTTAACCATGTGTCTAATAATTGCATCATTCTTGGCATTTGCACAATTTTTTAGGATGGAGAAATGATAGTCAGTATCCACAGTATCCAAATCAGGGTCTTCATCCAACACCCCCACCTGTGCCTCCACAATCTCGCGAGGAATGGGACCATCGAAATAATCGTCCCACTCCCGATCAAGTTTCTGGCCAGTGGTCTGGCATGCATCAGCGCTATCCACCGCCAGCAGTTCCGACTGGACCGCCAACAAGCGTCCAGAACACTACTCAACATCCCAATTATTACTATCAGAACAACAATGCTGCATCGCCACACGTAGGTGTGCAGGGATCTCCACCCAATGCTAATCAGCGGATGCGCATGCCAATGATTCGAGATAACAAGCAACAACCGTTTCCCCCTGGACCGCAGCATAAGTTGCAGGTGAGCAGTGGCATCTAGCGTTAACTCGCACTGCAACACCTGAGATTGTTGTAGTACACTTATGTTAATGACAATGGTCCAGTTCATTAATTGGTCTTTTTTTTACTCGTCTTTAGCCTCAGCAAATGCCTCCGAACTCGCAGTATCCTCCAAAGCGAGAAATCACATTTCCACCCAACTGCGTGGAATCCGTCCCACCTTTATTAATGAAGCGAAAGCGTTTGAGCGGGCGGGACGTTAGTCCTGTTGAAGCGTGGCGGATAATGATGGCTCTCAAATCCGGCCTTCTGTGCGAAAGCACTTGGGCTTTGGACGTTCTCTCCGTGCTTTTGTACGACGATGCCACCGTCCTCTACTTCAACTTGCAACATTTGCCCGGCCTGTTGGAAGTGCTGCTCGAGCATTACAGGCGCTGCCTGCTGCGGATGTTTGATCTCGACGAGGACTTGGACGTGGCCAATCTCAGAGCTCTGCCGGTAACCGAATGTGGCAAGTCGCCGGTTCCAGACACCAGGTGGTACGATTCGAGTTCCCGGAAGGTGGAACCGGATGGCGAAGGAGACCTTCGACATCTGGGCGCCGTCAGCAAGGTGGATCTGGACGATAAGTGTGTGCTGTTGGAAGGAGAGAATTTCACTTATCGCACGCGGCGTGGCCAACTGGTAAAGGTGATGCCGCGGGCGGAAGACTTGTTCGTGTCGGACGAAAGCAGGCTGTGGGACACTTTCGAAGGATTTAAGAGCAGGGCAGAACACTTTAAGCTTGGCGGCGGGTCGTCTCATATTCAGACGCATTTTATAAATGACACTATTGGGGTTCCATTTGTTCGAATCATGCAGGATGTTGTAAGAGTAAAAGATGATGAGGACGACGAAAAAGAGGTTGTGGAGGAGGTCGTTGAAGAAGTGGTGGAGGAAGAAGAAGAGGGTGAAGGAGTGAAAGCTAAGAAATTGAAGTTAAAGAAAGAAAAAAGTTCATCTTTATCTTCTTCCTCGACAAATGAGGATCAAATGGATATCAACAATGTTGCCGAATCCACGACGACATGTACGTTGCTGAAATGTTCAAAACGTGAGGCAACTGTGGTCAGTGCAATCGAAATCAAACCGCAACCTAGAGAGGAGGAGGAGGTTAAAGAGGGTAATGCCGAGAATGCATTTACGAGAACGTGTGATAAATCTCATTTAGACTGCACAGTAAAGGTTGAGAAAGAAACTGTTTCATCGGAGGACATGGCAATCGACGAAGTGAACTCCTCCTCTTCGGAAAATTTGCCACTTGATACGGAAAAGGAAGAAAAGCCAGAAATTTCAAACGGACAATGCATCAAAATGGAGTTGGACTTGAGCGACGATCCGCCAGTGCAAACTACGTTTAGGTAAGCAATGATCTTTTCTAGATGTTTTCTTGTCTATGCTTTTTCAAGGACAGGACTTCAGAATTTATCTGGGTGGAGTTACTACCAACTGGACGACATGCTCAAAATGTTTAGTTTGTTGGCAGAATTCAGTTAATTAAGAATTGCTGAATTGCATTGGAAAAGTTGTTTTTGAGACAGACAAGTTTTTGTCAGTAGTCTTTCAAATTTAAACCTATATGATTTCTTTTTAAGGTCTCCCAAGAAGCGACGGAAATTAGACGAGTTCGAGGACGAGGCTTATAACCGAGACGAAGCTTCGCTGTTCCTGGTGACGGACGCTCAGGATTCGCTTGCTCGCCGCTGTCTGTGCATTTCCAATATCCTACGTGGCCTCTCGTTTGTCCCGGGCAACGACGTCGAACTTTCCAAAAGCTCCGGTTTTCTTTTGCTGTTGGGGAAACTGTTGCTATTGCATCATAATCATGCGTTGCGGCGTCCTCCGCACAGGAACTACGACAAGGAGGACGAGAGCGACGTGCTGAGCAGCTGCAGCAGCCTTCACGGTGAGAAAGAGTGGTGGTGGGACGCGTTGCACAACTTGCGGGAAAACACGTTGGTCACGCTGTCCAATATTGCCGGACAACTCGATCTGTCCTTGTATCCCGAAGAAGTGAGTTTGCCCATTTTGGACGGGCTTCTGCATTGGGGTGTTTGTCCTTCGGCTTACGCCCAGGACCCGATGCCCACGCTGCCGTCGCACTCCATTCTCAGCCCCCACAGACTCTCTTTGGAAGCGCTTTGCAAACTGAGCGTCCGAGAAAACAACGTGGACTTGTTGTTAGCCACGCCTCCGTTTTCGAGGATCGAGCGGCTGTTTGCCTACTTGTCAAAGTCGTTGGGGCGCCAGGAGGAGCAAGTGGTGCGGGAATTTGCTGTCGTGCTCTTGCACTACCTTTCTCAGGCTGACTCTAGTGTGGCGAGGGCCATCGCCCTGCAAAGCCCTTGCATTTCGTTACTGATCGCCTTCATTGAACAGTCTGAACAGAGTGCCCTAAACATTGCCAATACCCATGGTATCAATATGCTTAGAGACAACCCAGACATGATGGGCACGAGCCTAGACATGTTACGTCGTGCTGCTCACACGCTGTTGTGCCTGGCCCACGTCCCTGAAAACAGGCCTCTCTTCGTGCAGCATCAGCACCGGCTCTTGCATTTGGTAACTTCGCAGATTTTGGACCAACACGTGGCATCTATAGTTTCCGACGTGCTGTACGAATGTTCGCTTCCGTCTCCCCCCGAAGCGTCTTAGTGTTTAACCCAGACCGCGCGTTGATTTTTCCGTAAAGATTCTTACGTCGTCGGGGGAAATACGAGGCGTCGACGCAGGTGCTCCGTGTTTCGCTTCGGCAAAATGAGCTACCGCATGTTGCGTCTTTCTGGGGCAGGAGTCTGCAGAGCAACTCCGCCAGGCAGCCCCTTCTCGATTCGTGAAAACCTTCGAAGAGGACCACCGTGATGATCATGGAAAAGGAGGACTGATAGGGGTCTTGCGGTTAATTGTACAGACGAATTTAAACTAAGCTTTTTGCAGAAAAAAAAACAAAATGAAAAAACAGGAACTGCATGTAACTATATGGTCAGATTCATTTTAAGCGCTGCATACACGTCATTGATTCTCCTGTATAAATACAGCCTTCAATTTTCTGAGGGACTTCTCACGATGTTCTCGTTACTTGTGATGGGGTAGAAAAAAAAATATACCAACCTTAGCTCTCCCAACTGCGGTTTTTCTTTCCTCCCCGTTTCTGCGTTGTGAGGTGCACGATACGAAAGCTTAGATATTGTGGAAGAAAAAGGAAGGGGACAACTGCTACTTTTCCAATCTCCTTTACCCTAATCCCACGCCCGCACCTCGCCACGGCGACAATATCTCTTCTGGTGTTCGGACACGACAGTCTCTCGTAGTATGCAACTTTATTTTTTTTTTCTTGTGTGTAGCGAACACGGGCGGATCAAAAATACAATTAGGATGTCGAACTGCGAACATGCAGCACATCACAATTGCAAAACCAATAATAGCTTTTGAGACATGAAGCACAAGTGAGGCGTGGAGGTTTGTTACCTTAAAGATGAAGTATGTTTTTTGTTTCTTTTGGAATTTTGTTTTCCGTTTTAGAGAAGAAGACGGATTTTTCTGATTGTAAAGCGAAGAAATGTATTCCAAGTTTACAACTTCGACGATGGATGAGCATATGATAAAAAAGATAAAAAAAGAGTATCTTGTGCAACGATTTTTATATTTTTTAAAAAGCAAATCTTTGATTGCGATATTGTAGATTTGTAACCTGTTGGACAAAAGAGCACCTGTCCCCCCCTCTCCCCTCCCAGAAAGGTGTTCTTATACCTCGACGAGAAAAACCATTACAATATATTTGGAGTAGGTAAAGACATGCCAATTCTATCCACGACTTTGTAGAATACTACCACCTGACACGTGTGTACCTTTTTACTTTGTTTCCGAGGGTATTCGTTTTGCCTCGACGTCGGGAGGGAAATTTTTTTTTAAAATAAACTGTCTGTTTAACCCCTAGGGAACACAAAACTCGAAATAATCAAATGTCCCCTTGACCACCAATTACCTTGGCACTCGCATTGTTCCCCTAGGTCCATTGCCATACGTCTTCATCCCATGCTTCCATCATATTTCGTTCTTCTATTTTTTGATCTGTCATTTCGTCCCTCTTCCTCACCATAACCCACCCCAAACACCTTTCTCATCTTCGCCATTCATTTTCCACTCTTCAGATCAAAATTACACATTAGGACACTTAAAAGATTGAGAAAGATGCACCTGTGTTCGGTGTACATGCGTGGCCTGTTGATGGTACTGTCAAAACCTCGTCAACATCTCAGTCACTGTTTCATTTTTTTTTGAAAATGGTTTCTTTTCATAGTGCTATTTTTCTTCGAGCAGGAATGCTGTGCTGTTTTTATGCACACACTAGCTTCAAAGTTTTCTAACTGAGAACAGTGATCTGAGGTTCAATTTTACCCGTACAATTCAGCAGGCGGTTCGGTGTCGATTGCAATTCATTATTGTGTACCTAGTCTCCCTGATTTTTCCCCCATTCCATCCCGTAACGCCCTCGCATCAAAAACCTTACCATTCCTTGATATTTGTATTTACTCATGCAAATTGCTTTATACTATACATGTCCAACATTGAGTTTAAGAATAAATGTATATAAAATTGATTTTTTTTTCCTTCCCCTGTCTTGGTAAAGCGTTTTGAGGCCCGCCTTATGGTATTAAATATTAATGATCACTTAAAACCTGTTGTATTTATGCGTTCTTTTTCAAGGCAGAACAATTATGTAACACAAACCAGTGATGAAACCAGGATTCTAACATGATATGTATGTTACATTTTTTTGCTTCTGGAACACCAACCTGTTCTGCGGCATGCAAACAGTTTTGGCAACAGTCCAAATTTTTAAAAAGGAAATCAATGCGTTTTTAAGCCATTGATGGTTTCTGCCATTAAGTTGTTAAAGTGGCCTTAAACCACACATTTATTTATTCAGCTTACAAGTTTAAAAATTAAAAAAACATACGTAATAATAAGACTCAATACATCACATTTATATATCGATTCTGAAAACTATAAGGAATCAAGGGTATACATGTGCTTTTTCATTAATACAGAAAGAAGAATTATGAGAAGATTCCTAGGCTGACACCGGCGTTCGAGTAGGTTACATACTTGTCTCTAGACTTCAGGTACGGGGTTGGCTCCATGGTCGAGGTTGTTGGGAATTTTTACGAATCCTCGTGTTGCAGAAATAGGTAAACGTTAAAAATCGTCCAACAAACAAACAAACCATCATTACTTGTAAAACGTAATTCTTCTATCAGTTAACTTTGAAGAAAGTATAATGGCTTCCTTCAAAGATAACTGATGCAAGAGATATGATTTCAGAGTGATGATGGTTGGTCAAATTTAATTTTCTCATTATTTATGTTCTTCAAGAATTATTCCACGTGTATACACTTGATTCCGATGAAGAAGGCATGAAATAGCATGACAATTAAATGAATGGGCCTAATTTAATTTATAAAGCTCACTCTCCATAAAAAGTCATTGGTCTTAGTTTATTTTTAATACAGAAGCCATCGTTTTCTTCCATAAATTAAACATTACTAAGTCAACTTGTCTAGTTTTTACAACAGCCATGGTAAGTCAACAATTTTTTATTACTCAAGTCGTGACAACTGATAAACACTTTAAAAATGTATTTTATTTCTAGTTAAGTAATGCAATGAGATGTACTCTTTAAGTTTGAGTTTTTGAAGGAAAACTGGAGTAGAGAAAGGTTTTCTTGACCTTCCTTTGAGTCTTCTCAAAATATTTCTTGTGTTCATGCACATCTGCATAGATTTCTTGTTGCTCTTCTTCTGTTATCAGACTTCTGTATTGCTTCATCAGATCATACTTCTCCCAAGGAGTTTGTATATACTTCTTGGTCTCAAAATACAACCTAGGCTGGATCCTATCTGAATCTTGGATTCCTAGTATATCTTTCTGATGCCATTTTCTGTACCAGGGTCTTGGTTTAAGTTTCACCTGAAATGGGAAGACAATGGAATTGTGAGTGTTGTTATTAATTAAATAGCAATGTGTTAATTTAGCGAAAATAACTAATTTGCCTTCAGTGGGTTTATAGGTGCTGGTTGACCTTCTGGATGAGGAACTGGAACCATATCAAAAGGAAACGTGCTGTATTCGGGCAAAGCATCTCGTAAGTAAAACAATGAGCTGTCCAATCTTTTTTCCAGTTTAAGAACTTCAATTTTCCGAAGGGATGGGTTGTACAAGTCGTACTTGATTTCCACTCCTGAAACCACGTATTCATGGACGTTTTAAGTTAGTTTGAGAAAATCAAAACTTTAATAGATGTGCTCAAGTTTTGCCCCAGGAAACCTACTAAGGTAAAATTTTATTAAAAAGAAATGTACTTTTACATTTCTGCATTACAGTCAGTGCTTTGCCTGGTTAAATGAAATTCAAACTGATTTGTTTGAAATTGTTTTGAAAGTGATTAAAGATTATTTAATAGTTTTATTTTTTAACTTAAGGAATTCTGAACAATTCGAGCTGCAGTTTGCCAAACAGAAATCTAACGGTAAGAAACCTTGATGATCCACGACGTTCCGGACGTGAAACGTTGCACGCATTCCATACCCGTCTCTGTGGATAACAATGCCCACGAATCGATTTTCTTTTCTAGGTGCACATAGATCCGATGCTGTGACTGCAATTATGCTTCCTAAAATGGATGAAATGAAATGCCTATTGTTTATACAGTACGTGCATCAAGTACACTCAATTTGGAGCTCTACGAATCTACGAACCAACATGAAATTCTGGTATGTGGATAGATTTCCGCCTATTTAACATGTCCTTGCGCTCAATCTTTTCGCGGATGTGATGTCTAAACTCTGGGCCGAGATCAGGCAAAAATTCTGGGTATATATATCTATAAAGAAACGGTGATGTTATACTGCCGTATTCGAGGATATTAAAAGGACGGGAAAGTAAATATAACTATTTTGTGCCATTACCTGTATTCAGGTGGTGCAACCAACTTCGGTTTGGAATCGTTATCAGGTGTATGTTCATATCGTCGTGTTCGTTTGAAAACAATCTTGGGCCTATCAAAATATGGTGATTTTTGCTGCACCCGTGTATCTTTGCTCGTGCTTACATCAGTTTTCTGCTCATTGCTGATACTTGAGAAACGCCCTAGACTTCGATTATCTACAATTGAAATACTATGTATTACAGATATTCTCAGATACACAATTTTATATATATTGGAATGTAGTACTCACAAATACTAGCATGATAATCCCGAAAAATGACGTTAAATCGTCTCATTAGGGCAGCCATTTTGAATGCCGTATCCACGATCTGGTCCCCCTGGTAGATCCTTTTTATAATTAAACGGAAATAATAATATAATTAGAAATCTCTCACGACCTTTGACAGGTAAAGCTTATAGTTTTATTTTGTCCGATTGTGATGTTTTAAAATATAATAAACTGAATTAATTATTTAATTTGAAGGAATGTTCCACGGTGCCAATGCGCATGCGCCATCTAGCAGCCATATTCTGATTTTTCGCAAGAGAAGGTACATGTGCCACAAACTTTAAAATTTAGAACTCTGAACCGTTTTTCTTCGTTCATAATTAATATGGCAAATTCTGGTGTAGAGGTGTTGGAGCGATTGCAAAAACGTGCCTCCCAAGCTGACGATATGATTGCTGTTCTCCGGAGACATTTGGCAGAAGTTAAAAAAGTGGTCATGATCAGGGCTTATGCCGACGAAGCAAATCGATTAATAGCCGAGAACCAAGCGTTACAAATTGAAGTGAATGGTTTGAAAAATGCGCTGATAAAGACAGAAAAGCAACAGGGCATTCAACAGATTAACATCCCGAGTTCTGGTAAGTTGCTAATAATGACATTGTAAAACCGTCAAAGGCTATTCATCCACTTGCACGAAGGTTTCCAATATCAGGCCAAATTAAGTACGCTTGTTTTGACAGGTTTTTAAGTAAACTTTTAGAAAGTAAATGTCCATACGTATGGGCTTTATGGAAGAAATGAGGTGTGTTCAAAGCCAAATAATGTCATCTTTACGTTTTTCTAGTTGAAATCAAGACAGAAAATGTGGCCATTGCTCAACCCCAGCCAACAGTAATTAATGGAGGTAAGGTGGAAGAGAAGAAAGACGAACGAAAAGGTGCTCCCAAGAAGTCGGCTAGCGAAAGTAAACCTAAGGTGAAGAATGTTAAAAGTAGTCCCGATGTTAAACAAGAGGAACGCGAAGCTGATGTAAGTCGATTAGACATAAGAGTTGGTTTGATCGTAAATGTAAAAAAGCATCCAGATGCAGATTCGCTATACGTGGAAGAGGTGGATGTGGGCGAAGAGGGCAAAGCCCACAGGACAGTGGTCAGTGGACTAGTCAAACATGTGCCCATAGAAGCGATGCATCAAAGACTGGCATTGTTTTTGTGCAATCTGAAACCTGCTAAGATGCGCGGAGTGTTATCGGAAGCCATGGTTATGTGCGCTTCGACTCCCGAGAAAGTGGAGATCTTGATCCCACCCCCTGGATGCGTTCCTGGAGATAAGGTGGTTTGCGAAGGGTACACCGGGGAGCCGGATAAAGAGTTGAATCCAAAGAAAAAAATCTTTGAGAAAGTTGCTCCGGACTTGAAAACCGATTCATCTTGCGTTGCCACTTATAAAGGCGTGCCCTGGACGGTGCCCAATAAAGGGATCGTAAAATCGGAAACTCTTCAAAATGTAATTATCAAGTAAATGATAGTTTTGGATATACAAGCTTTGCTATATCTACTATGACCCCTTTGATATAGTAATTGTAATAATTCTATGTTTTGGATTTTACCAATTAATTGTTAGCTTTGGAATTTAATAAAATAAAAATTGGTTATTGTGATTTCAGCCCTTGAATACACTTTTTTTTTTAACTGTTCAACTCACGGTTTTTTTGAAATTTATAATGGCCATCCTGAATGATTTCTTGATTGACTGACCTCTCAATGTTTATGTAACAGAACTGCGAATTTAGCAAGTCATATACAAATACAAGTGGATCACACTGCAACCATTTCTACAGTTCCATTAGGGGTACCCAAACAGAACCCAAAATTCCACACATGTCTGCAGTCTATCCAGTTAATTGGCGTCATTCTACATGTGCTGACCTAGTTTTTGAAATGACCCTTCTAATTGGCTGGACCTACTGCAATGGGGCTTTTAGAAGTGCTGAAGAAAAAAAGGAGGTTTTTACTGCAGTTTGATCCTGCTATCTATCTTGGCAGGTCAGTGCAAGATGCATTTGTACCCATTTCACAAAAGATTCAACTTGTGAATTTTTTCAGAGCTGCTTGAATCGTCAGCGCATGTGCACCATATGTATAGGCCAATTGCAGATAGTCCAACTGCCCAAGTGATAGTTCTTTTGAGACTTTCAGTATCAGGTGACCCTGTTTCAATTCTCCACCGGATCTGGTTGTTTCCTGGCAAATGCAGAAATGGCTCCTCCAAAATCGGCTACTACCTCTTTGATGAACGATTCGATCATATTATTTTCCTTATAATCAACTTCAACTGAAGGCATGCTAAAATTCTCGCAACAGAAATTGTCACGACACGCTGCAAGTTTTATCAAGCAGAAATTTTCTAAAATTTTTTGAATGAAATGAAGAAAAATCATATTTTAAATTTCAAAATTCGCTCCATGATGAGCAGAACTAATGTTTTCTATTTGCATTTGGTATGTGTAAAATAAATTTTCGATCACTTTCACCGCATTTCCAAACTTTCACAGCACACCAGTTGAAAAACACTGGTTTAGGGCTACTAAGGGCTTAGCAACACAATTTATTTCCCATTTTTTCCTAATGTCGAGTAGCCTATTCCATGATCAGTTGAAGTATTCACTACATTTTATTGAAACGTAACAGAACATTCATTTACAGTTTACAGAAACATGGTATGTTAAATTAAAGGCGTGCACACAATTCAAGTTGTTGCTTCTAGCGCGGGGGGGGTACAACTTTTCATACTAAAAGGACCAAAGGAGTACGTAGACACAAACCCACACTTTACAAATGTACTTTTTATGCAGAGCTCACGAGCTGCATGCTCCAATTACAGTTCTTATATTTATTCCATAAATAACCGCTTATGCGTACAGCAAGATTACAATTTTATGGGAATTTTTTAAGGATTTGATACTTTATTTTTGAGTGCTGCCAAGGGTCAATAAAAAAAGATTCGGGGACCACGTGTTGGACTAGCCTGTTCTAGCTTATGAATAGAACCGAAAACATCAAACAATCTTCAAACTTAAGTGCAATGGGGCAAACGATTGCATGAATATTATGTGTGGGCATCATGCATCCAAGATGAAGGTCAGAATTTTTCCAGAAGTTTTTTTATGCTGCGAGTTACCTCTCTGGCGTTTCTGGGTTAAAGTGTCCAATATAGCTGAAAGTCCATCCGTTGTCCAAGAAATGTTAACATGTGCGGCCTCCTCAATCTTGGTATTGGCGGCCAGGATATGAAATAAACTGGCACGAAAATCCCAAGAAAGGGGTGGCCTCGTAACCGCGATGCCATCTCCTTAGCACCAGATTTTGGCGACAGCAGAGCTGCTTGTTGACATCAACGGCTACCAGACCGGGGAAGGGGATTTAAAGGAACTTACTTCTTTCCACGAATTGGCGCATAGACTGCCTATGCGCAATACTGATGTTAGGAAAAGCTATCAGTAGCACAAAAATTCATGAGAAGTAAGCAATTGGATGAAAGCCCCATCTCCCAGACTAGCATGATCACCACACCAGCTGGGAGATTGGAAATGCTCTGAGGTGACGTGGAAACTCAACGGTTTATATACGTTGTTTTAGACACAAAAAATGATAATTTAAGCGAGATCCTATTGGTTGACGAAGACGTCATTTTATTTCAAGCTATGGTGCAATCTGTTGTGATGCTAGTTGTCCTTGACAACAGGGCCACTAGTCATGTAGTCGTGGTAACGCTAGGACTCTTATAGGCTGGTTCTAAACACGTGGAACTTCGACCAGTGTTGAGAAACTTATCTGGGGCAACCCACACCAATTTTAAATTGCGACACATAACTAATAACATTTTGTTCTGATGTATACAGTAAATACCAAATGCAAAGATGAGTTCTTCATCCACCTGTTTTTTGTCATATTCAAGGGGCCTGGGGTGGAAAAATGTATGTCAACAAAAAGAAATTTAAAGATGTATATTAGTATACATCAACCTGATATGAATGTATTTAAAAATACTTAATGGTAAAACAATGTTCTTTTTCTTTTTGTTGACTTACTAGTTGACCTCGTGTGAGAATTTTAAAATTGTGCACTTCCCCTCATATGCCATATATTAATTGTTTGAGACTTTAAGTATACTACATTCCAAAAAAAATGATGCGTTTTTGGAGGAAAACATTAATCCAGTATACTATTAATAACGAAATTCATATTTGAAGCATAAAAAATCATACTATTAGATCCTACACCTGCGTAATATTTAAGTACAGTAGAACCTGTCTAAAAGCATACTCTTGGGACCGTGAAAAATGTGCTTTTAGGCAGGTTCATCTGCAAATATGTGCATATACATGCAGCTTCAAGGGGATTCCAAGAATCGTAGAATTAGTGGAATTGATGCATTCGCGACATTTAATAATCAAGTTAAGGATATTTTTAGCTATACATTGTAAATAAAGTTCACATCAGCGAGCTTTCCTACCATGCACTCGTGCTATGCATGGGATACTAAAATATTATTCGTAACTTGGGGAATGATAATTCTATTATGCAAATGCACACATTACACTAATTTTACGATGCAAAAGGTCAAATAGCGCGTTGGTTGAATATCTCATTTTGGAAATATGTTATCTACTAAAAATATGAATGTTTGCCAAATTCAAAAACACTCTTCCCTGACAGAGAAGACATTCAAATGACATCTATATTTATCCACTTAAGGCTTGTTTTATCTCACACACTATATACGCTCGTAGCTTTTGAAAGTATGGTAGAGAGGAAAATGTTCCAATGCTACTTTCAGTTTTGTCACGTTACCAACTACCACCCTAATGACAATTTGGTTGCTAGACTCTAAAATAGTCTTTATTCTCAATTTATTACAAAACCGATCACACTTTTCTTCATTGGGAACATTTAGTATGTTTGATGAGTTGGCCGGTATTCAAAAGAGTTTTATGCTAATGCTAGTTTTATTTGTAAAACAAATAGCCTGCGTACATTAAATGCAACAATGCTTAGCATATCAATAAAATCATTATACATTTTCTTTATTTCTTTAAATGATTACCAAGCTTTTATAAATAAAAAATATGAAACGTCAACATCCGGAAAATTGGTTACCTAATGAAATTCATAAAAACATAATGTCATTTCTTGAAAATGTAAAATATTCTTTATAAGAGAGATACAAAAAAAGCGTCTTAAAAAATGGAGCCTTCCATTTCTAGCCAAGTGATATCAAAGATTTCCATGTATATCTGGATTTTTAAACAACCTGAATAAACCTGAGTTTCAGGTAGAATACGCGTTGGTGCAATACGATGGTGTTATTTCTTGCAATAATAATGATGTCATTAATCGTCACTTCTATTAAATGCTTAAAGCCACGAGCAGTGAGTCATATAGCGATGTTAACTTGTGGTGTAATATGTTTTCAGTTTAACTGACTCATTCTATTATTATAATGACAATTTTAGTATTATTCAAAGCCTAATAATGTGATTGTAACCATGCAGATAGTAGAACTTGGATTGCGTTGAAATGTTGTCCGATGTATATATTTTTTTTTTCAATGAAAAAAATACGCCCACATCTAAGCTAATAAGACATTGAACCAACTTATTTCAGAAATAAAATGTGTTGTAATGCTAATGCTATGTTTTATTTATAAAGCAAGGTGTATTCCTACATTAAATACTACGAAGCTTGGCACAAATTGCATACACTATATTCTAAAAGTAGACACACACAATGAAATCGTTATTAAAAGCTTTATTTCTTTAATTCACGCTTTAATAAAAAACTTTCAAATGAAACCCCAACATCATAAGTTAATCATCAAAAAACTAAATGAAAATTTGGATGGACATCATATTATTATTCGGAAACCATTTCTAACACCATTGGTAAACAATAATTTGAAAAAACAAGTAAATTACAATTAATACATTTTCTGAAAATTTCAAATGTGTTTCAGGAGTACAAAAAAAAACCTAGTACTTCATACCAATATATTGTCAGTGATAATTTCAAAAAGATCCGTAGTTAGATTTCTCTAACTGATGTTAAATGAAGTTCTGTCGTCACTACATGCAAGAACTTTACTGATTATCGGATAACTGCCCCTCACTTATTGTACTCCCTGGTACTCTGGCCTTATCTATACAGTGATACCGGCGTTGTCATAGTGATACCTCCAGTGGAGTGAAGCAGGTTGTTTTTTCAATTCTGTCGGAATATTTAAAATCCACATCATACTAAGAGTGACTTCAACAGCCAACAATTGTTTATACTTACAAATTGCCACGATTCTTGTAGAAAACTGGTTGGTGCAATACGATGGTGTTTTACGGCCTCCTCCGTCCCAGAATTGACGGCCAGGACACAAATGTAACTGGCACGTAAATCCCAAGAAAGGGGTGGCCTTGTAGCCGTGATGCCAAAACCCCTTAGCGCCAGCTTTTGGCGACAGCGAGGCTGCTACATGACATCAACAGCTACCGGACCGGGGAAGGGATTTTAAGGGAATTCTTGGCTGCTGTTACGAAAAACAGACAGTAACATGAAGTAAGCACTTTTGGAGAACGTTTCCGTCCATGAAAGCACCCACCTCCAATCCGACATTGCTGGGGACTGGAGGGTGAGCAACTCTGAAGGTAACCGACTTTACCACGCACTTTTATACCATTTTCCTCCAGCAAAAATGATGTCATGGATCAGCTCTTTTATTGGCACCTGAAGTCACGTGACAGTGGTGTTAACGTGTGGTGCAATCATCTGTTGTTGTTGTGTTATGCGGTGCTAAGCAACTGTTGTTAGAATAATACATGGACCGGTTGGTTTGTTTTGTATATGGCATGACCGACTTTTCCGTTTCTAACTTATCCTGTTCAATAACATAAAAGATCGATTGTGTTGTCATTTTAATGTTTATCACGATTGCCACGTAATTTTTCCTATTTATTGTGTTGTAATAATGCTTATCTTCTATGTCGTGATGGCAGTTTGATACAACTTTGGTAATTGGGAAGAATTTAAAATTGATCATCTAGCTGTATATTCTGATTTTGAAATTATTAATGATATAGTTGATTATCATCACATGAATTTTGGTTAAATTACTTCTGATTCATTCTCGGGTCTCCACCAAGACGTATATATGTTACAGTCAATGTGTCAAACCAGTCATTTTGTAAAACACATGCATTGTACAAAATGACTGGTCACATAATGACACACGATTAGTAATAACCTAACCTAACCAGGCAATAAGTCAAATGAATAATCAAGCTAAATTTTCAGTCATTTTGTAAAATAAGCCTGCAAATACCAGTCAATTTACAACATCGTCGTTTTGTAAAATGACTGATTAATAGGTCAGTTATTTTGTAAAATGACTAGCTTGACACATTGACTGTAGCATATATATATATATATATACAGTCAAT
>JAQGBW010001189.1:0-28512 GCA_034698625.1 Julus scanicus
ATTATACAGTATAAAAACGTGACGTATCACAAATACAGCAAAACATAGCTAAAAAGAAAAACTAAGATTTGCATGTTGAATTTTTCTGACTTCTTCAAAATATATGTTCCCTGACTGTACACATACTATGCCTTTCCAATTTCCTGACAATTTCAGGTTTTCCAGGTTTTAGAAAACTTTATATGATAACAAATCGGTGTCAGAATTAGGATTCTGCGAGTGATTTATAACGCTCCGATAATAATTCTAAAATATGTTCGTGAGTAGGAAACACGAACGCTCGTAATATTAGAAAAAGGAAACCAGATTTGCATAGCGGTAACGCAAAAACAAACAAAAAAACTGAAATTTAAAAAAAGAGGATTTCGTTGAATGAATGAATCAAACGAGAAAAAAAAATGCATAAAACAACGAGGAAATGAATTTCAAAACGAAAACAAATAAAGCAACACGTGAATGGACAGCATTCATTAACCGAAGACCCGGAGAATGGAATGGGTCAAGCGCATTAATTGAAGGTTTATTTCATATTATAATATTAAAATGTTTTGTGGGACAAAAGGTTAATTACGATCGAAAAGATGATCGAATTTAACTTTTCACGTTATTATCGTAAAAACTAGTCGGTGGCCAATTTAAACGAGGGAGAAATAAATAACAACAAATAGATAGTTATGAATTCCGGCAGCAAATAATAAAAATGACCACTGCGACCACCTGCAGATGACTTGCAAACGCTAAGGTGAATATAAAAAATTGAATATTAAATGACCATAAAATCAGATAAAGGAATTTCTTCCACTTTATACTATACATGAAAACGAATTCTATAAATCGAACAGCGTAGTCTGGCTACACTGGATCCAAAATTCCTTTTTTCGGAACAAAGATGGCTGCCAGGGAGACGAATCATGTACCCACATAATTGTAATGTATGCTTGCCTGCATGGTACATACTTTCTTCAATGCAGGGAAGTTAAACAAACGGTGGATTTGGCATACATGATAATTATATTTGTAGTACATTACTTCCAGATTATATTTGTTCTACATTGCAGTCACTTTTTACGCCATCCTTCATTGTGTATAGCAATTATGTCATCACGTTCCATTCGTTTTATTTCTGCTTATACATATTTGTTCAACTTCCCCGCATTGCATAAACTATATATGCCCTTCAGACAAGCATACACTTAAGGTGTATGTGAAATTTGTTTTTTTGTATTCGCATTTGTGAACGGATTTAAAATACATGTTTGTAGCATTTGAATCTGCTTAATGGACATCTACATACCACGGATTGGCCCAAGCCCTTTAACCATAAATAAAAAAAGTTCAACTTTACATCTCCTATAGATCGAGCTAATTCAAACTTTTTGTTCTCTATTCATGGCCAAGCATGTCCTAAATACCTCCCAAACTTCATTTCAGCAACAAGACACCTATGAACATGTATGCTACATTGGCAAAATATTTCTGGGATGCCATGTATTTCAATTTATAGAAATCGTGACACACAAAAATTGCGTTGGTTTAAAAATAAAATGATGGAAAAAAATGTAGATGACTGTACAAGAATTAAGGAGTTTTGAGATATAGAAACTATACCAACTTCTTGAAATGACTTCAAAGGAGTTGGAGAACAAATGGCAACACCACAAATTAAAGTTCCCTACCACTTAAAGAGTGTGCGTGCAGGGTGAGTATCAAATTAACAGCAAAAAAAAAATAAAACATGATGGCGTTGGTCATCCTAATTATTAGAACGATGCAGAGGGTCAGGTGCGTGAGATAAACGAGTAATTAAGGAGGTCAATAGCCATCGCATGACCCATGCATCCTAATGCTTGGTAAGGCACTTCAATCTTTCCTCCTTTCTTAAAGTTGTTTTGGTATTGGCCCACGGGGAAAAACAACAACGGGAGCTAACATCAGGGACACAGACGCAAATTTATTAACGTAGACTACTGTACTGTTTTATGATAAGTTCATGTCGGCAATTGCACATCCCTGCAGGTATTTCCATTATTAAAAGTGGTTCATTCTACGGCTAATTCCTTACGTTTTGAGGGACCAGTCTCACAACTAATTGCCACTATACATATATATCTGTCAAAGGAGTCAGAACGTTTTCTAGAGAATTTTGAAAAAAAAAGGTTTGTTGTTTTATAAAGAACATCGACAGTCGGTGTTTCATGCCGTATTACGTGAAACGGGTGTTTCACTCCGTGCCGCCAAACGTTCCACGGCAGTTTCATGCAGGTGGATATATTCAATATCCCCAATACAGAAAACAATGACGTCAAAAAATCGAAACAAGATACAAAAGTTGCATCTACTGTTTCAGTCCTTGAAGTCTTGGCATTAATGACAAAGTGGAAAAGGTTGAGCGAATTGTTTTCAACAAAAGAAAACTGCATTGTTCTTTATTTGCATTGTCCAGAATTCGAACGTGTCAAACATATGTGACAAATTTGGATGTATTGAAACTTTTAGGTGGCACCGAGGACGAGTCGAAATATCAAGACTCCATAAGAAGCCAAAATTGTAGTAAAAAATACGCCCAAGATGATGGCCTTTCAAGGATAGCATCAGAGCATTGAGGAGATGGATGCTTATGTATATAGTTTCTTGATGAGCTAAGTTTGGAAAATTTGTGTGGAATATGAGATGTGACGAGCTCGCTAGTTATTCTCAAGTGTAGTCTCAGCATGTGCACATGCTGTTCTAAATCTCGTGCACATGCAGTTCTTGATCTCGTGTTTATTTGGAATTTTAATGTTCTTTTGTTGGAATGTTATTCTTTTTGGAAATCTTGTCAAGTTAAGATTCTATTAACTTCTTGTTGTTTAAAATAAATTCTTCACATCGTTTAATATTTAATTTGGAAGTTATTTCAACATACTAAACGGTTGTTCCAATTCTTAAAGCCAACTAAATGTTCAATTTAACATTCTCCTGAAAATGGGTACGGCTCTAGACCGTATGGCATTTGTTTACTCATTGTATACTCAATGAATTCAATTGAAAACCGTGATTGAGTGAATTTGGCTAAGATGGTAGTAAAGCGGATATGTCGTCATGTACCCTCCCACATTACCCTTCGGGTACCGGGCTCTTGTGGGTCACCTCGTCACCATTTCCAACACGAAAACCCAAATAACTTGGCTGCCATTAACAATGAATAAAAAGAAGCGGCTTCTGGCCGAGCAGGAATTTCCAGTTTTGAATACGGTAGTATTTTATTGGAGATCTTCTTCATTTCCTCCGATTTTTCACGGTGACCTCGTTTCGCACGAGGCGTTATCAACGAGCAAGATGGCGGCCTCGTCGCTATCCTTGAATTCCATCCGGATTGCCACTGATCGGTGACTGATGATAACAACTCGTACGAAACTCGCTAATTTCTCAAAATTAAATCTGCCGCGAAGGCAATTGACACCACAAGTCGAGAATTGAGTACGTGGTACGAAATAGCACCAAACACGAACGTATAAACCGGATCCGAAATGGTGCCTCGATTCATGTTTTCGAACGCCTTCCGCCCATTATTCCAAAATGATTCGTCAACAACGAAACCAAACCCAACATTTTGTGGATTTCCCCGCTACGACTCAGACGAAGACAACAAACTTAGTTTTCTACAGTTTACCAGATATCTTTATCAGCTGTTTTTAACCATTATTATCAGTATATAAAAATGCCATACATCTAATTGCATAGTATAACCAAATTCATTCTATATACCAAATTCAACGAATTAAAACTAACTTTGGTTACTGTTAAAGGTCGATCCTTGAACATTGATCCCAAACTTTTTAATATTTACCTTTAAATATCAAAATCACGCGTTATAATAAGACCGATTAAAAAATGTGCAATCAGCCAATAAACACTCAAGTGCGCATCGCATGAAACTTGAATCTATAATTCCCTATTGTAATTTATTAAATATTAAATTACACTTAATGAACTAGTTATCGTCACTCACATATATCAAATTGGCTCAATTTGGAGTCTCTCATTTGAAATTAGTTTTCCAGTACATTTCCTTGTATTACCTGTTTCGATAATTTGATGACGTACTTTAAATTCAAAATGATAGTGAAATGAGGCATAATTACAAGGCGACTTTGATTATTCCAGAAATTGTGTCCACCAGCTTTTTGAATAACTTCCCGTAACATTTGTTTAACTAAATGAACCTTTTATCTTCAGTTTTCAGCCATCACATTGAATATTCCAAACTTATGACCACGAATTGTTGAACATCGATCTCCTCTATGAACTAATCCATATTAATATTTAATAATTTATCATGTTTTAAAAAATCATTTTGAAAAAAAAAAAAAACACCCAAACAACCGCATTTATAGCTGAAACTTCTTTTAGATACTTTTTTACTATTTCAGAATATGTTCAAAATAGTTTAACTTCTAAAAAAATTGATTAAAAAAACTTGTCCGATATATTAATATAAAATTGAATATTTTAAAATAATTGGATATAATAAAAAGATTAAATATATATTATATAGAAAAGTAATTTGGACAACATTTACTCGGTAAGACTTAAATTTACTTAAAATGTATTGAAACATTTAATCTTATGTACGAAGTCAACATTTTCGAAATACTCATATTATAAATACATATAAATCCTATAATATTTTTTTTTCGAGAATTTCACGAAGACAAGCATAATGATTTCGGATTGCTCTTAAATCCGGATTGAAAAAGCCCTCGTTAGAATTTAATGACCTGATAACGAGTGAGTTTAAATCACCCCGCAGCAGTGACCGTAATTCGGCACACGCAACACGAAAAATAACGTTTTCTTGTTACGAAACTTGATGTCCGAGAACATTATTGCGATAGTCGTTACATGGGCGTCGAATTGATATTTTTAAGAAATTAAATTAGCTAGACGCGCCTAGTCAAAAATGATGACTGTACATTCAGGATCCTAATTTTTACGAACTCGTAGTCACTGCAAAAGTATGTAAACAGCTGAAAGCTTGAACACCACATGTATATATATATTATTGTTTTAAACGCGTTAATTGCAGCATCATGAACTTGAATTTTCAAAACCTAGAGGAAGTCGGGAATTATGCTTAACATTGTGTCAAACGCCAAATTTTATGCTGGAATTTCTATTTGAGATCAGGAAATTTCCGTTAATCAGAAAAATGTCGTGGAGTTGGGTGCTTGGAATTTATAGGATGAGTATAATAATACGTTCGAACGCATTTTCTGGCCACCCTAAATTTCCACAAAATTAGGAACATCCATGAGGAACATCAGCGCTAAAATGGACACCACCTGGACGGGGGTAGAGGAAAAATAAACATTTTTTGAAAGAATTTCGGGGACGTCATTTTTGAATGGCCCCGTGGTCACTTCCTTGTAGCCCTCACTCAGCCTCATTTTTAGCTATTGTCGTCATCACTGCGTATATACAGTCTACACCTCGATCTGACGAGCATAGCAAAAGGAGATGTTCCTCGCTGAATCCTCAGTATACATATATCGTGTGACATCATGAATACAGCCCTCTGACAGAGGGATTGCTTCATGTTTATATAAGTTATCGATGGTCTGCCGATTGTGATGGTTGAGAGACGGCACGTCCCACTTTTTAGTATTATATTCCTTGTAAAGAATTGTTTGAAGTTGTTGCAATATCTCATTGATAGCTTAGTTTATCGGGAGAAAGTTGACAATGTCCAAATGCCTTTTTAAGATTTCGTCTGTTTGATTGGGAAATAAACGGTGGCGTTTCCCGTATAAATGTTTTTAAATACGTGTATCCTAAACACAATAGCGCCGAACGACCCCATTCAATTTTTCACCATGTTGAACAAATGCATCGCCAACTTGACGTCGACAAGTTAAATCACGCGCTTAATAACATTAATCAACAATGATTTGCTTCGCTATAAGTATAACAATTAAACATCAATTCGTTCGTGAACATTTGATATTGAACCACTTTCGGTATAATCGAAAGCGTTTCTTTTGTGACGTTGCCAACGTTGTTCAATATACATTTCCATTTCATATTAAACAAGATGGCCGCGCCCATCATTTGATCTATATACTGTGTATTATTATCCCGAATTGCATCCGTTTAAGACAAGCTCTATTGTTTACAATTGAGCAATAATCTTACTTATTTACAATAAATACATCCCCTCTTACAAGAAAAAGTGGAGATTACTTGTTAAGTTGTAAAATATGGATATATATTGAAACGGTTTCTGGTTGGGTGAAACTGTGT
Organism: Julus scanicus; assembly: GCA_034698625.1. NCBI lineage: Eukaryota > Metazoa > Arthropoda > Diplopoda > Julida > Julidae > Julus > Julus scanicus. The sequence continues at coordinate 6,283 of JAQGBW010001189.1, forward strand.
ATAATAATTACGATCCGAAAGTGACCAGGTCAAACATGTACATTTAACCCTTCTCTTTCAAGATATTTCCACATTTGTACTCTCTGATTTACAGGTGTGGGATATAAAGATGGTCCCCACCCACAACTACTGTATTTAGGCTATCATACCAATATTCCAAAAGCAAATACAATGGAGTCTCACTTATACGAATACGAGGGGGAACAGAACATTCTTCATACAATTGAATTCAATGCGCATGTTGTACTTGTACTAGCAGGTTTCATGGTTACTGTATTTTAATAAAAATAGTATTTACACAAGGAAATTACATCAGGGAAAGGAATCACCCTTTGTATATTAAAGTGGAAGTTTTGTATAACTGAACATCGAATAAGCGAGTAATGCTATTAAAAGTTATTACTAAGCTCATTAACATTCGTAACATATTGTGTAATGTTTAAGGGGACCCACTTTCCATCCTTTCCACCACTGACGATAATTGTCCAAAAGTTACCACCCCTGTCCCACATTTTACAGTTTTGAAATTAAATTCAGCTGAAATAATTTCATAACATTAAGACAGTTTTTTTTAGCGAGACAATCAGAGCCCTGTGAAGCTCATCTCCTCTCGGACATGATGTTCTTCCCACAGAAAGTTGTTGTTACACCGCCGGTCCTTCGCATCATCGGCCATTTTCTTATTTTCGGAGGGAAAACCCTTTATGCCCGTAACGCTCCCGCGCTCCAAACTACAACCAACGACGACGAGGGCAGGCGCAGTGACCCGCGTTGACCCCACGGCGATGGGACGAGCCGGCCATCACGAGTTTCGCGGCCGCCAGGGGTCGTTCGCCTTAATAATACCAGTGTCAGTCACTCCACTTTCTCCGCCGAGAGACTCGCTAACTTGGTTTAACAACCGCGTTAATTAATTCCAACGACACCCCCGTTAATCTCATTTAATTAAGAAGCGTAATCATTAAAAAAAAATGGCGTGCAAACGTATATTTCAGCGAGGAAAACAAAAGAAAAGATTTCCCCCCTTGTCGTAATGGAGGTTGAGGGTGGGTGGACTTGAAGTGAAATTCCTTGAAATCGGGTTTTCTCAAACACTTCTGAAGGTAACACCATGACTGTTTCACGGTTTCAACTGCTCTATTTAGGGTACGGTACACTTGGTACAGTAATGGGAGCGTAACCTACTTTCGCGCGCTTTTCAAGGGCTTCTTTTCAGGACAAAGTGAGATTTGCTAGTACATTTTCGTGGCTTTTTAATGAAGGTTATCAGATGTAGTGATCCATGGGTTCCTTCAATTCATATACAGCAAGACCCACATTTCGAGAAAAACAACCAACAAAATTCAAATTGCAGAAAAAGTTTCAGGATAGTCCACAGGTGTTTCAGACCTCATCTGTGAAGTTTTGTGGTGGAATGGGCATTGGAAGAAATCTGTCCCCAGTCCTAAACGTACTTGAATTTCTAAAATCTCGGGAAAGTCATCAATTATGCCTAACTTTGTATTATGTAATTTAACGCTGTTTAAAACTTTAAAGTGTAAATTCAATTCTTGTTTAATCATTCCGCATTTCAAATCGATTTTTTACAATTCAACAATGATTCCATTATTTCTTCTAATTTGGTTGTCTTTCTCAAGATGCCTCCTCAAGAATACATTTTTTTTAAAAAAAATAAAAACGTTCTTAAAAAATACAGTGGATATGCATGGAAAAACATGGGATTGGTTCTATTATTTTATAATGCAAAATATCATTTCTAAATATAAAATAATTTTCGTTTCTATAATTCTAACTTGAAGAAATAAAAGGAAAAACTTAAAACTATTTGGACTTTAAAAAAATCAAAAATCTCAAATTCAGGAACAAAAATATGAACATCAAATCATAAAGAAAACATGATTTGGATCTAACACTAGTCTTGAAACCTTAAAACTGTATTCTAAAAAGATACGAAATTGAATCCCCCAGTCCTAGTCTTCATTTGTTAGTCAACACATACATGATTGCTGTTGAAACATATACCAGACTGGGATACAAATCATTCTTACTTTTTTTTTAAAGAAAATAAAATAAAAGCAAAATATTTAGGTCACAGACAAGGGAGGTCACGAAGACGCTCTGGAGATTTCAGCGCGGGCAGCCTCAACAAAAGAAGCCTATGACTATGACTATGACTATGACTTGTAGCATTCCCGTAAAACATTCATTTGGAACATGACCATAGGTGGCGCTTTTAGCGATCATAAATTAGTCTCTCGATTAATCTGTATATTTGAGAGCAAAGAAGAGATACACACACTCAACTAGCAACGACATCCCAATTATAAATAAATCGGAAGTCAGGCGGATAGGTACTGAATCGTAAACGCCATTTTGACCCGGATTTGTGCGAAAACTAAAAAGCGGGCCATCCGAAGGGGGAACTACATTGCCCTCCTTTTTCAACAACTAATAAATTCGTTCAAATGAGCAACTTTTTAAGAAATATACTGTTATTTATTTGAAAGCAATGTTGCTGTTTTTTGATAATAAACTTTAATTCAATCAACTTCAACAAGGAACTTATTCTGTACAACGTACAGAACGTAATTGAATTTTTAAAATGTCAGGAAAGTCAGCAATTATGTCTAACTTTGAGTTAAACAACAATTTTATGTTGGAATTTCCCTTCGAAGTAAGGAAATTTCCGTTAAAAACAAAGAAAAACTGGGATAAAGTCATGGAATTGGGAGCTTGGAAATTTTCAGGATGGGCCTTTGTATGTTCCAACAAATTTTCTGGACACCCTACTTAAGGACCTCTATGAAGGGGGGAGGGGGGAATCTAGGCAAAAATGGACACTATGTGGACAGGGGGTAGGGGGAAGTGTACATTTTTGAAGGAATTTCGGGGACTTCCTTTTTGAATGCCCCCTCTCCAGACTGTAAAAAACAACAAGAGCCATTCATTTGTTTGTGGTACTCAGGTTTACCACAAGGCCACAGAAAACAAACACTGTTTGGAGGTACTGAACTGGTATAAATAAATTTTCCAAGAGATATAGGAACAGTAAATATGTATTTTTTTTTTTTTTTGGTATACTATATATCAAATGGAGTGCAGGATTTCATGTTGTTAATTAATATTTTAATGATTCTATTCTTCCGAATGATGAACTAGCCAACGTGTGAAGTTACTTTTTGTTTGCAAATTTTGTGTCAAATTATCCACGGTGTGACCGCGTGCAACAGATACGGGTTAAAAGTGCCCCAACACAAGTAAACGCCCCCAAAAATCGTTCCAGTTTCGTAATCAGGACAAAATGTCCGCCCACGCAGCCACATATTTCGGTAATAAAGGTGACCGGTGGCTCGATGGGTGGGGGACCCGATGTACCTTGATCGGAATGCCGTCCACGTCAATGTATGAAACCAAAATTTCGATCGAAATATGAAGGGCCTCCCCTAACTCGCCTTCTGAACCCACGCCGTGACTAACATTCGTTTAGGATGGGTCCCGGGATCCACGATGATAAGGTTCGCGTCATAAAAGCTTTTTTTTTTTTAAGTTCTCCGTATTCAAGAGACTTTAAAAAAAGGTAAGAAAATGCGTTCATCGTCTTCATCATCGCCAAGATCCTGTTGACGCACACTCGAGGACATGAATTTCAACTTTTTGAATACGATTTCAAGGCGCTTTTTTCGCTTGTTCGATTTCGGCATTGGTAAATTTTGTTAAACGGAATCCTGGGGAAATCCCCGTATCTAATTCTTAAAACCTGGCCCTATCATGTTCAAATTCGAAAGGGTATCCGTTTAATGGAACTAACAACAAATTTGATAAAGAGTTGTTCCTGTTTCCGGATGATATCAAAATCATAATTTTAAGTGGGGAAAAATGTACATTTACAATTTGTAACATTTTTGTTTTTTAATCAAAGTAAATCCAATTTTGCACAAATATAGGCAACAAACTTACGAAGAAAACAGCTATTTCAATTTGTACTCAAAGTGTCCTCCATCCGCTGCAACACATGCCCGGATGTGGGGACATTTGACGAGTTGAGTACTGTTTGAACCAGTTCATCCCGAGCGGCCAGAATTCAGCCTCTTAACTCTTTGACATCACGAATCTTTGTTCGGTACACTTTTTGCACCAAATTCCCCCAGATATATACGGTAATTTCGGACTTGTTTGTGTTTCAGTAAGATGGTGCACCCGCACACACCTCGAGAAACTGTTCAACTTGTCCATCGAGACCCCAAATTTTATACCACCTACACTTTGGCCACCTAATAGCCCCAATTTGAACCCCGTTGATCATTCCATCTGGGGAGGATCTGCAAAAAGTGTACCGAACAAAAATTCATGATGTCTCAATTAAGACACCGAACAATTGATCAAACAGTAATCGACTAGTCAATTGTCCTCACATCCGGGCATGTGTTGTAGCGGATGGAGGACACTTTGAGTACAAATGAAATAGCTGTTTTCTTCTTACGTGTGCAAAATTGGATTTACTTTGATTAAAAAAAAGGTAAAAATTTAGGAAAATGGTTCCACTGTTTTTGTAGCCACCCTGTAAATAATTTTTTCAAAAACTTTCAAATATAGCTAGCGTATGAAACCATTATCAGTTTTTTCTATATAAAAAACCATCGACTTCTAGATGGGCCACTAAGTGCTAGTCCGTGAATGGACCAATTCTTTTGAATTGAGAAAAATGTCGAGAGTACATGGGCTAGTCAGCCAGACACCAGTTTCGTTTGTCACTGGGACAAATTGTTGACCTCCTTTCTCGGTCTCCTGGCCATTTCAAAAACCCGTCGAAAATCAAATCAGGCCTACCTACAACTAATCGAAATAGTTACGGCGGCCATTGTTTTTTTGCAACAAATTTTAAAACTAATTCAGATAATTGAACTTGCCAGCATGAGTCGTTCAAAAAGCACGTGGTGGTCGCGTTGCCAAAAAGCGAGTAACCACTATCCACACCCTAACTAACCAGTCGGTCCGGTGGCTATTCAGACCATGACACATACGTTAACACTTTTGCCATTTTTTATTATTATTTTAAGTACCAGGGAACTTGCTATGATATCTAAAAAAATTGCCAATTAGGTCCGAGGCTCAAGTTAGGACTGAAGGATACTTGCTGTTTTCAAATTGTACTCTCTTTACTAATTAGACAGCCAATTAATTAACAGCACTCAACAGATGTTCAAAATATAGTATATTTCGTTAAAATAGTTTTACTAAATGTAAATGGAATCGTATTTCTGTGAGTAATACGCGTAAATAATAGTTGTAAATACGTCTTGAAACTATTTTTTGACAAATTATTATCATTATTTTAATACAGCTTTTTTTCGAAATTACAACATTTAACATACTTTAAAATATACATTTTAAAGCTTGTATATTTTCTGAGGTTGGTGTAACTCCTGATATAAATAATACATAAAAAGCGAAAATCTTTTCCCCCAGCATACAAATATTTCATCCACAGGTGTCGCTTTGTTAAAAAATATAAAGAAATAGTACAAATTCCAGTCTGTTTGAAAAAAAATACAAGTAAATGTGAAAATTGATTCAAAATGGTAGGCATTTATTTGAAATTTCTTGAACGTATGCGAGACACCTGTGTGGAATAACATTCTCGTTTTATGTTTATATCAAAAGTTACTCAAAATAATAACCCAATACTCCTATCTACATTTCATCGATGCGTTGGACTTTTTTCCATGAATGTACTTAGAGGTTTACTAGAAACCTCCACGACCTAATTTGACAAATTTGTATCCACTTTGTTGTGGTAAAAACCTAGGACGAATCGTCTACAGACCTCTCCGGGAGATATGAAAACAACCTTCATCCAGTGGAGAAGTTTGTCTGCAAAATGTGTCGGGAATTAATATCAATTGAGGTTCTGTCATTTAATTTCAGTTTCAACCAGAATTACGTTCTGTAAAATAGTTTTTATATGGCATTTACAAACAACATCGTATATAGGGATCCTAGTTAACTGACCCCATAAGGGGGATCATAAATGGATAGACGTGCATTAGCCATGGTCAACACAAAGGCCCGATGACCGCACGGTGTGTGGTCAATCTTCCCCCAGTGAAATCGTAATCTCAAAAGTTAACATATTGTTCCTACACGTTTTTGTAATTTGAAAACAACGAAGTTTTATTTTCATATGTAATAAATTGTTAACTGAAAATTTTAAATCGTTCCTTAATTTGCTTATCATTGTAATAAAAAAAAAATGTACGATCACTCAAGTTAGGGCCGACGCACTATATAATGTATAGCTTCACACAGTCCAATGTTGGGCCATCGCACAATAAACTTATCTTCACGGTCCAATGTTGGGTCCAACACGTACACTATACCTAATGTATATTTTCACGGCTCAATGTTGGGCCATCGCACAATATACATTGTCTTCACGAACCCACTTTGGGCCATTAAAATGGGCCCAAGTTTACACAACGATATTTTACAAACGGGATGCCAACAATGCATTTACTATTATTAAATATGTTGCCTTCATTTCTACAAGTAAACACCATGCTTTTATTTGTTTGTATGTACTATATCATGGCGATCAAATATACATGTATACAGTATACTGTAGGTAACCATCAAACGTTATTTTTTATGTTTGTAACTAGCAGTTGCCAACGTTGGCCCAATAATCACTGCCCACTTACATAGCTCTAACATTTGTCAACATGTCTAGTGAAAGAGACATGTGTCATCACACATGTCTCTTACACAAAACCTTTCGGTAATTGATGATTTTGGGATGAAACAAACGATTTCAAGAAAAAGCAAACAGCCCATGGAACACAACTGTTCCAATTCTAACGTGTACCACCGACTCCGACGTGAATATGGATTTTGATCGTTCTTGTATAAATCTAAATATTGTAAATCCTTGTAGTGCAGTGAGTCTAGTGACAGTGACATTTTGTGCAATGTCCAAAGACTCCGACTATGTTGCCAACAAGCTTGTGGAACATTGTGGAATAACGTGCGCCATATTGCCCCACATATTTTCCATTAGAACAAACCGTCTGCAGGCCAGGTTTAAAAAATGTTCCGAAAGAGGGGTTCGCGAGCGGGGTTCAACCGAAACACACAAAGGAAAGGGGAACAAGTATACGAATGTGTAAAAGTGAAAAGTAAAGCTTACCCGAGCAGGTGTTTGTATCCTCATCGCAGACGAGTCCCAGCTCGGCGTCGCAGATAAGAACGTCGTGGTTGCACGATTGTCCAGCTTGTCTCGCGCACACAGTGTGGACGCAACAGGAGCACTCCGGCGACCGGTCAAAACGTTCCATCGTCCGATTCCACGGGCATTCCGTGGCGTTGAGGGGAGGAGAGCACGGCGGGCTACACACACAATCCTTCTCGCGTTCAAGATCGGACGTGGCCGAAGCCGGAACGTCGAGGTCGCACTTGACCGCGGCCAGCAGCAACACTAGGCCTACAATGGCGGCGTTTGTGGTCCAGGGCCGTTCCGACCCGCCGAAATTCTTCATTCTTCTCTCTTGGCACGTCTCGTCTAAACCAACGGCTTTAGTTTTCCGGACACTCGCGCACTTTTCTGTCTTGATTTCCACGAAATACTTTTTCTATTTTGCTTCTCCCGTCGATGAGGTGGTTCACACTGGACGATGGTGCGTCGATCGCTTTATCAGCTATCCCGAAGCTAACTGACTAAGGGGGGGAAAACGAGTTTTTCCGACCGACTGAGGCACAGGTACGAGTTTGACTTCACCTGTATACTCGAATGCAACTGGCTCTCCCTTATTGGCCGATGACTTCTCTCTTTCTACCTGTTTTCGATAGGCCTACCTCCGACGAGGGAATCAGGCAGACCCGGCACCGGTTCAAAAGGGGGTGCCATCGGGGGAGGGGGAAACCGGACGCCACTCACGCGTGCATTTTATTCAAATTCAAAACAAGTCAAGGGATGCGGAGAAAAAAAAATTCAACTTACCCACGAATTAAACAGCACAAATAACGTTCGAATTGGCGCCAAAACAAACCTGTGTTGCAGTGTTGTCACGCGGTGGGGAAAGGCTTTAGAAAGCTTCTATATATGTACATAGATAAAGAGAAAATCTACGGAAATTTCCGTGTGAAACTTTTTGAAATAAAACGTTGAACATGTCACATTTTGATATTTCAATCTTTCGTAACTAATGTATTGAAATTGTTACAAAATCCATTTTTTAAAGAAATTTCTGTGTAAAATCCATAAATGCTAAATATATTTTGACATGCAAATTTGTACAGTAGCAATAATTAATGGTAATAAACATTGGTTTAAAATTAATAAATTACATATTAGTAAACTTATTTGCTACGTTGCATGTTTGGGCAAAGTATGTAATTAATTGTATCTAATGTATACATCTTTTTAAAAATGGGTTTAAGTTCAAATGATTTAAATTACGAATTTTAGAAAAATAAATTGTAATTGCAAAATGCGAAGTGCTTCTAGAATGTCTCACTTCAGGAGTATTTTTTTCCAGGAGGATTCAATAAATGTAAAGATTGAAAGACAAAATGAACGAGTCCTTGCTACACTAATTTTTACACCCAATGAGATTTCTCATAATTACATCAATAACATCTTAAATTGTAAATGAACGAATGTATTAGTTGGATTTATTACTTGATATGATAAAAACAGTTGTTCCTTCGCTATAATACACATGGCAATGCATGTTTAACTCTACTTGTTAACATTTTCTTCCCAAGGCCTTGGCCCACGTATATTTTCCCAGTTTTCAATGTCCAAGTCTTTAATTTTCTGAAAATACAAGGAACGAAATGCGAGCAAAGCGCTAGTCTGAATATCGGGCGGCCATCTTGGGTAATCAAAATGGCGCCAAACACAAAACATGAAATATTATCTAAAATCTACGGCAATTTTACCTCATATTCTGTTTCCAACGTCACCTCATTGGATTCCTTCATTTCTACGCCCATTTCCTCTGCTTCTTTTTTCGTTAGCTAATAAGCGTTTGCATTTCTCATGATATAAAAAAGAATAATTTCTAAACTGCCATGCAGTTTTTAAATATTGCCATGACGGCAGCCTCACCTGTTTCGTGTTTCTGAACTGGTAACGCAAAACGGCAAATTCGCGCAATGCGAACGATCCGCCAACCATTAAAACCTGAAAGGACAATTTTCCGAAAAAAAAAACCAAAATTATATTAAGCGCGATTTTAAAAATAAAGCATCACGGCAGTAACGCATATTATGGCCGCAAGATGGCAGCGCCTATTAGAATTTCTAGTCGCTAAAAACGATCCGGCAAGATTCAGGTAGGCTTAATTTTGTATCGGGCTAAACTGTTATTCGATTGACAATTACATTTTCTAGATACCGTGGACTGTAAATAGTAAGAATCGAAATGAGTGATTTTTCGTAAAAATGTCCTGGAACCGTTATTTCGTTACCTTCCTATAGTGTTTGTAAAACAACGAACTCGCTTACCAAAAACGGGAAACCGAACTTGAAGAAACGAAGTTTCGCCAGCCTCCTAAAGCTAGTTAGAAGACTGTTCATCGTACTGGATTAGTTCTTTTAATTAAAGTAGTCGTGGTTATTTTAATTGGATTAATTTACATAACAGTAGTTTTTAAAAGGCACGAGTGTTGTTTCGAATACATCCCCTAGCGGCACTGGGAATCTCGTACAGGGTGTCTTCACGGTTGTAGAACTGTGAAGACACCGACGCTTGATGTATGGTTGCAGCCTTGAGATTCGGGATTAACATAAAATGTGCTTGAATTTTATTACCTTTTACCTTTTGACATCTCCATTTTTATCTTAACTGCACATTTATTACAGTTCCTTCTGGTCAAATGCGCCTAGTTTGAAGAACAAGTACAAGGACCCATGGCTGCGACGTTGCGACTAGGTTGTTCACTCATTGTGCATGGCCTAACTAAAGGTCCAGATGGTCATCCTTTATAGCGTTATTATCTTTAAAAAAATGTATTACAATAAACTGCTAATATGCGATTGTAATTTCAGATTTGGGATTGCGATTGAGCTACCAGACACCAATTCTACGCAATACGATCACCTGCATTCCTTCCAGTTGCTTCTTGGTCGATGGCCGGAGATCGACCAGTTTCTTCAACAAACGTAGGCATCTTCTTTGATTTTTGATGCAGTCTTCTTACTGTTTTTGGAAAACAATATTTAAAAAAATAATAATAATGATCAAACTATAGATCGTGCGGACCAGCTTTGGAAAGGTGTGACTAGCGTGAGCAATGCGGGTAAAAGGCGAGGACGTGGACGAGGTGCGGGAAAAAAATTTGCCAAGAATCTAAACAGGGGACAGATCATCGGCATTGGTAAGTAATTGCGGGATTGTCTATTTTTGAGTGGTGAACTCCATGATTCACATTTGTTTCTGTTCTGTAATTCCGATGACACGTTTAACAGGTAAATCAAACATGGTTTGGCCTGGTTTAAACGCTCCTGTAATCAGAGGCAAAGAGATTGTGGAGAGACGCCAGTTGCCACCGGACCCGGAGAGAGAAGAGCAACTGTTTAAATTAAGGGATTCTTTAGGAGGGTCGCGCCGGATGCTCAAAATATCACCTTTGGAGAGGGGATTTTCAGGAACGAAAATGCCGGGAAGGAGCGTCGGACCGCCTGACCCAGTGGGAGAAGGTATTTTGTGGGGCTCGAAAATAGACCAAAATCATTCATCTATTTCCAGGCTATTTGGAAAATTATACATTTTTTTTTTGTTTGCTTTAAATAGAAGTTTTCCCCGGATTTGACACTAAAGTGCTCGAAGTGAGTATTCCGTTTTGGTTATTACTTGTTATTCTTTGATAAAGTGAGTTTTCAAGTAAAATATGTATGCAAAACCTTTGTTACTCCCATGGCACCTGTCGTAATGGATGTTTAATATGCATCATCACGTATTAATCGTTTGCGTCAATAAAAGATGAAAGCAGTCACAAATATGAGTGGAAATTATGGAAGGAAACGCCGTATGAGCGCCTTTGTAGTGACTGGAAACAAGAACGGAGTTGCTGGTGAGTTTTTAGTTATTTACTCTAAAAATAATTTCTAAAAACGGGGTTTGATAGTTTGTGAAGCTCATTATTGAAAAGATTCAATAGTTTGAAAATCGCATAATTTTTTTTAGGTTTTGCTTTGGGAAAAGCTACGGATAATAAAGGAGCAGCGAGGGTGGTAGGAACCCTTAATGATGCATGTCTAAAACATGGCTCCACTCTATTCCACGAACATTTACATTGTGAATACATTCAATTTTAGGCGAAAAACAGAGCTGGACAGCATCTGATGTACATCGAACGCTTTGAAGAGCACACAAGCAAGTATTCTCTTTCAATCTTTCTTTACAAAAATGTCTTTCCTCCTTCGAAATTAATGTTAACTATATTCATTTCGAATGATTCTAATTTTTGGTAATCGTTTGGCAGTTTACCATGATTTTTTCACTCAGTTTGGATCTTGTAAGCTTTATGTAAAGAAAAAGCCTGAAGGTAATAATATTTTTCCCCCCTTTTATATAAAAGTTTGCATTGTTTCCTTGAACAGTTTACTTGAATGTTCTGTCTGTCGAATTTTAATTCCAGGTTATGGACTAGTGTGCCATCGTATCCTCAGATGCGTATGTGAAATGATTGGAATAAAGAACATTCACGTCACGATTGAAGGACCGAAGAAAAGCCTCCAAAATATTACGAAGGCATTTTTCCTCGGATTGCTTAAACAGGTTGTTCTTTGGATCGTGGATTCGTTTTTCCAAGTTAATGTGTTCACCTTAATTTCTCAAGGATCGCCTTTTTCTTATATTTAGCGCACGCACCAACAATTGGCCGATGAGAAACAGCTTTATTTGGTTGAATTTAGGGAGGAGCACGACGATTTCCCACGTATCGTTGCAGCACCTGCAGTTTGCAGGAAAGAAGAAGAAATCGATAGGGATGAAGTCTTAGATTTTGACAGTGTAAGTTATTTGTTAGGAAACATGTTGTAATTGTTACTTTAATGAGCGTGCAGTTTGTATTTAATAATAGAATGTAATTCTTACTCAACAATTTCAGCTGGCTATGGATGGTAAAGTCGAACTAATCAAACACAAATATTCTCCTTTCTACAAAAAACTCCCCGGCTGGGAAATCCACTTGAGGAGGACTTTAAGATTCAGAAATCACGACAGATACAAGGTGGAAGTAACGGCCGAACACGACGAGTTAACGAGCTTCATCTTTGCAAAAGAGGCGGAGAAAAAGAAGCCGGAAGCTGAATGAGTAATTTTGTAGTTAAAATTATCTTAGGAACATTTGTTATATGTATAACATTAACGAGACATATTAATAAATTGGCTTTTTTTCAAGAGTAGTTTTGTAAAAAAAATTTTATGGGTCTGATAATTTATGCAATTTACCAATATGGTATAACATTGATGTCTACAAATAAGGGTTGCAAAACATTCATACGTAACTGCTGTGAAATTCAAAGTTGGCAGGGCACTAAATTAAATATCCATCATTCCAAAACTGAGAAACAGAAGACGAAATGCTTCGGAACCTCGTCATGTGCTTGTGAGTTTAAAACGACAGAAGAACAAAACCGTTCTTCAATTCTAAAATCATTTTTTTTAAAATGGCGACTAACAAATCTAGCAATATTAACAGTAATGGGGAGGAATATGTGCGGGTGAAAACATCACAAATTTTGTACCAAGATCTGAACGTGGCCCTGGTTCGCCCCCAGCTGCAGCACTCCTCGAAGTCAGCACTTGATCAGCTCCTCCAGAGCGTTGACGAGCACTTACTCTACTTGTATGAAACGCAGAAGCTGTGTGATTTGGTGATCACCAATGGCGACAAAAAATTTCATCTTCACAGGGTCGTTCTGGCCGCACAGAGCACAAAATACAGGCAAGTGTTCTCCATGTTGCCTCGGTCTCTACACCATTCATCGTGTCTATGAAAATGGGGTCTAATTTTATAAAGTTTTAGAAAATACTTCTTAAAATAAATGTAATACAAATTATAACCGAATTAATTTATTTATTGCAACCCACTAGTGCACTTCTGGGGGAACCTCGCGATGAGATGAGGGAAATGCTTTTAAATACCTTCTGATCCATTCTTTAAGCTGACATTGTCATGAGACCGACTACTGCTTTTTCACTCTCATTCCCAGACAGGTGTTTTCAGATACGAGCTCGCCCCTGCCCTCTGAAATAGCAGTCACTCAGGTGTCCACTGAAGTTCTATCCGCCGTGCTCAAGTATCTGTACACGGGAGAGATAACGCTGACCGAGGGCAATGTAGCCGACGTGATGAACCTGGGCTCCCAACTGGACCTTAAATTGCTCATGGACAGCAGCCGCAAACTCCTGCTCAAGTTCAACGAGGAGAACGTCCTGAAGTACCTACTCCTTGCTCAGCAGCACAACTTCCAAGACCTCAGATCTCAGCTGACCACCTTTGCCAAGCGTCATTTTTCCGATGTCAGCGAATCGCCGCACTTTCTCAAGCTGACTGCAGAAGGCGTCGTCGATGTCCTGAGCGGAGAGGATGCCAGGCACGGTGTGGGCGAAGTGGCTGTGCTGAAGGCTGCCATGAGATGGATCCAAGCTGCAGAGGAAGCACATCGCAACCAGCATGCCATCAGTGTGCTTAAGTGCATCGACTTCAAGAAGGTTCCACCACAGGACCTCATGGAAATCGTGGAAAAGAACAGCGCCCTGGCGGATGTGCCAGAAATCAGCTTCATGCTCTACGAGGCGTACAAATACCATGCTCTGAAGGGTGACGACGGAGAATAGGACAGCAGCTGAAAGATACTTTTTTCAAATGAAGGATGAAAAATAATATTCTGCAAAACTCGGTTATCATTAATAAATTCAGTTATCGATGATATTAGAAAATGCAGCAATTTTTTCCAATTTTTAGGCCATACAGCTGCCATCACTAGAAATAAATTAAAATTGCAGAAAATAATTAACTTTTCTTTACATTAATTATTTTTAATACATATAATTTTTGCATTTATAAAATATAGCATGATAACAATAATATAAAACACAAGAAATTTCAATATGGCAAATGCACCTTTGAATTTAAGGACGAAATACATGAGTCTACTTAGGTTTCTGCCAGTTTCACAGACGGTAACAATAATTATTTTAATCAACTATTGCTTGCATTAAGATCTACTCGGCCAAGACCAAGATTAGTTTATTTACAATTACAGGCTTTTGTATTTTTGTATGTAAAATTACTTCGCTACATAAGAAGACGAGCATTTTCAACACATTTACTGCCCCAATTAAAGACGAATTGAAATTACTTTTATTAAATTGAAATTAAATCGAATTTTGTGGCAAATTTGAAAACTGAACTTGGCATTTCAGGAATGAGTTATAAAAATGAGCCAAGGTTTTTACTGCACTGCATTTTGCATGCAAAAAAGAATTTTAACGCATGTACAACTTTGGCGTTAAGAGGGAATGGCACGCAAATTGATGTAATGTATGGTCACTACAGCAAGTCAAGTGCTTTAGCCAATGGTCAGACATCATCTATGCTCCTCCACTCAAGGAGCATTTAAGATATGTTTGGGTGCGAAACTATAAAAATGAAATTTCGTTTTGGGACAACTTATTCAAATTTCTACTAAACGTCCTTCAAACATTTCGTTGTTTAATTGGAAAACTAAAACTAGTTTTGGTTGTTGACCTCGAATTTTTAAATAAATACTATTTCCACACAATCCATAAAGTAAAAGCATAACGTAAAAAAGTAGATAAGTAGTGTTGGTTACATGGTTTTTGCAACACCAACAAATAAAAGACAGATTGGACCCTGTACAATGCGGTCCGATTAAGAAGATGTGCGATTGCAGGCTTTGTATTCGAATACGACAAACGTTTGAAACTTTTGAAGATGGATAAAATATTTTTAAAATGTTTCGAGACAGAATTGAACATAAATGTAAAATGACGTTTCGATTTTCCCATCTCCAGCACGTAGAAAATACAATTTGATAAACATTGCTCATTGCATTAAATGATAATTTTGTTGACTAGCCAAGAATCTCGACATTCTTGTCATTCTCTTCATATTAAAATGGCTCTTACTAAAAAATATAATTGCTTAAGTCACGTACTAAACTAAAATCTCTTGAAATAAATTTGAATATTTGCACTATAGGTCTTGCCAAATCGTTATCAGAATGTTTTTTCTTAGATTTGTAAAGCGCTTTTCAATTTAATTTTGCTCTCAACCTGATCATAAGCATTTAAGAAATCATTAAGTGCTTCAAATGGGCTCAAAATCACTGAAAGAAACCATGCATTAGTGACCGTATTTTTAAGCAATGACCATTTTTAATGCAATAAAAATAACAAGAATATCAAAAAGGTCGAGATACATCGGTCTCCACTGAATTTTTAAATTCTCTGAAATGAAAGAATATCAGAAAATGCATAAAGGAAGACTAATGGATCGTTAATAGGAGGGCAATGGGCACATTGCGACTCCGCAAGAAATGCTTTAAAAACCAGAGAGATTTCTAAGTTTGGTTGCTACATCGGGCGAAGCATCCTTGAGCTGCTTCACATTTCCCATAAATATGATGCTCTCGGTAGGATTGTGACGGATGAAGAACATGAAAGGACGATTAGCCCTGAACACTGGGTCGCTGTTCATTGAGCGCCCCTTAATCACGATGGCCGTTGCCGCTGCTGCTCTGGTGCCCTTTTCACTCA
This sequence comes from Julus scanicus, assembly GCA_034698625.1. Lineage (NCBI taxonomy): Eukaryota > Metazoa > Arthropoda > Diplopoda > Julida > Julidae > Julus > Julus scanicus. The sequence continues at coordinate 22,073 of JAQGBW010001189.1, forward strand.
CCTCCACCGCCGCCTTATGCAGAGCATCTGACACGTACAACTCTCGAGTGTCGCTCATGGCAGACAGGTCAGCCTTGCCTTGTTCGAAGGCCTGCTTAATCCCCAGGGCAGCGAGGGGCATCTTCAGGTCCACACTTGCCTCCAAGTTGAATTTGGGCAGCACCACGGTGATTAGACTACTGTACATTTTACGGCCTGGTTTGGTCAGGAGCAGAGGACGCTGTAGGAGGCGACGGGTGACGGTGTTTAGGTTCTGGCTCTCATATGGTAACACCACGAACATACTCACGTCCCTGCCCACGTAAGGCAATTCGATCATCTCAAAACCCATCTTTGTGTAATCGTAGTAGGGAAACTCTGCTTCCACTGACATCATTGGAACCTAGAAAAAGTTTAAAAATAATTATTAATTTACTGGACATGAGGCGATGTTTTGCCAAATTTACATTTGGAAAATAAAATGTTTTTTTTTTATCAGTTCTAGTTTTTTTTGTTTGATATACAAAATTCCAACCAATTTTGTGACAAACATGACACTGGGATTTCTGTAGAAAGTACTTTAGAAAAAAACTTGCACTCGCTATTACGCTAACCTGCACGTATTTGTCCTTCTTGTAGTAAAATGGCCGCAAACGGGTGTTTGTTTCCGGGAACATGGTCTCCCAGTCGCCTTTGAAGTAGACTGCATTGGCCATAACCAGGATTGTCTGCATGTCCAGAGTGCCAGGCGGCACTAGAGATGTTATCTTTTGATAGGTCTCCTTAGATACCCAGTCATTTATGGCGTTTTCGACAACCTGCGTGTTGGCAAAGTCTACGCGCACTGCTTCCATCTTGTAGGATCGCTGCAAAGTCCTCAGGAACGATGGAAGGAGGCGATAATCCTCCTGAACGAATATCCTGTTTGCAGCGGTCAGCACATATGGGGCAGCCGATGAAAGAGCATTCTTTTCGCTCAGCTGAGCCATCACGTCGCTCATCCTGGCACGGTACAGCGAACCATCGGCTGAAGTGCGGTTCATGGCTGTAAGAAGTTCCTTAGCGGTAGTGCCGTTCGCCCCTTCTGCTAGGGCCGAAATTGCGGTCAAAATGCTCAGGGGAGAAAATAAGACGTTCTGCTCTCCTGACGAACCCAACTGCCGATATAGCTTCAGTGCAAACTGACATTCCTTGACAGCTGGATCGCTGTACTTGCTTCGGGTGGAGACCTTGTTGAGACGATTACCTGTCTGAACTGTATCGGGATTGTACAGTCGAAGGGCGTCTACAGCGAGAGAATCTAAAACGGCAAAAAATACGATTTACTCAAGTGGATAAAATCGCAGAGCTTTTATTCGGATACTTGAAGTCAAAGTTGAATAGTAAAAGAAGTTGTGGACGGATGCTGTTGTGATGAAAACTTGAAACTGGTTGAGAAAGTTCAAGGTAAGGCAAAGTAAGGGGGAGGGGAAGGGTGTAATTGAGCAATGTACCTCCCAACAGATTGCGCAAGAGGAGAGTAATAGGTAGTCTATTCACAACCTCAAAAATAGTGTTATTTATTCATGAGTAATTGAGATTTCTGATGCACAACTGCAAGCTGGTTAATAGTACCGGATCCCCAAACGAATTAAATAGCATTTCTTGACTAAAAAAAACGCTAAAAACGCATCATTTGTAACTGGATTTTGGCGCCCGCCTACTATAAAGTCCTGGATGATGATGATGATGATGATCCATCCTTGGTAAAGTTAAAATTGGGCTGGGAGCACATCCTCGATTCTCAGTTTTCCAACAATACATATTACTATATTATCGGCCGCACTCACACCCCCATCTAACCCACCTTGAGCACAATTCCTGCCTATTATGTCACTGGGCAAATTACAACCTAGCTACTATTACCAAATAACCTTCACGTAAACAAAATAGAAAATAATTGTGAATAATTATTTAACAATGTAGGCATTCATACTAACAAACAACCTCACAGTTAAACAGTTTAATATGGGGCGTACTATCTATTAAAGTAATAACAGACTATTTTCGGTCATTTATAAGGTTATCAAAATACTGCCATAAATGGCAATTTTAAACTTGAATTTAAAGTAAAATATCAAAGCTACACAATTAAGGAAAACACGTTATTTAAATCAAAAGAGTAAATAAAAGTGAAAGTTGCCATTTTTTAACTCAAATTGTGCTGTAAATATGATGAAACTTTTTTATAACATAATTTGTCTATTTTTAACGTTTCAAAATTTTGTATCCTTCAAAGAATGAAAACTGCCAGAACATACAAGTAAATTCTTCATATCAAATTTTCACAATGCATTTCCAAATACCAGTTTTTATCCAGTAAATTTGATGGGGGAAAAAATCAAGCATATTTTAAGGATTCCAAGGCTCATTTTTTACATTTCCAAGTCCCTCAAGCACGATTAATTAATTACCACAATATTTGTCACAAAAAAAATGCGTATTCATTTTTTTTTTAAATACACGCTCTTTAGTTTTTTACATTGAAATCCAAATTTCAAGCATTATTCCCGATACTTTCGAGGTGATAAAATCCAAGCACACGCTGAAAATACAGGCAGGTATACTTTTAGTTTATAGTTATAATTTTCATTGGGATATGACTTTAACCCATCTTCCTGGATCCATCCAGCTCGTACTTTTAATTAAATTATAAAAGCACCCGCCCTAAGGTTTTCTCAAAACAATGAAATCTTGTGAAAGCTATGACACGAGATGGTTTTCTTAAGAAATTGTTTAATTGACAGCAAACCACTCCTTGATGTGATCATCACGACCAATATTCCCACTGATCTGATCTCAAACATGACGTCAAAGCTTCGTAGGTCAAGCAGTTACTAGTCATAGACCACCAACAGGAGAAAACATTTCCAAGAGTACAGTGGAAACCCTGTTCTTGAACGCCTCTCAGAAAAAACATTCAAAGGAAGGTTACTCAGAGGGCGTAAAAACAGCTAAAGGATCAAATTTAACGCTCCAAAACGTATTACATTTTTTTTCCCCAGCAGGAATGTTTGTTTAGCTTGGTTCTTTCCAGTCAGAAGTGGTAGTTTGACCACTGCCGAAAATTTTTAATCACTTTCGATACTACGCATCCCAAACCTCGTTTTGATTTTTTTTTTTTCAAGCAATTATTCTTTGGGCTCAGCCTACGTGTTTGATAGGCTCATTATAAAGACCTACACTCAACACAAAAACAGGCCATATACTACTTCATTTCCTCTCCAAGGAAATCATTTGAATCGCTTCAGCGAAAACAGGAAATTATATTAATTACTGGGACCAACTGACCCAATTAACAAATTAAACAGGCGTTAGCCAAATTTGATTTCTACACCTGCCATGCTAAAAATAACTGCTTCCAACGAACTCAAAACACGTTGACTAAATGTCAGAACTATTTTTAATATGCATTATAGGCTACTTGATAGGCATCATGCATGTAACCTTTTTTAAACAGGTACGTGCAGGAATGGGAATAATTTGTAAATTGTACGAATTGTTTGCAATGTCTGTAAAATGAGGCCACACCTGGACAGAATAGCTGAAACACATGTCAAGAGCCATATGTCAGATGAAATTTTGAGCTTCCCTAACTTATCCAGTTTTAAAACAACTTTCCCTTCTCATCCTTACGACTGCAAAATTATTAAATGTGATTTTAAGCCTTACATTTTTTGTTTATAAATGGTGTTCAGAGCAATAGTTTTACATCACAATTTTGCAATGTGCCACAAATGGATTAGCTTCATGAGATCACACAAACTACTATTTTAAACTCGTATTATTAAATAGTTGTACGAGGGACTTAATTTCATTTTTGGCAAAAAACGCAAAAAAAAATATGTTAATTTTTATCTATGTAAAATTATATTAAAATTGACGTAAACTATGCGTAATACGAAATTCCTTATGTCTATAGATGCATGTTTTACCAATTTTTTTTTCTTCTTCATTTGTATGGTTTTGGCTAAGGATTGGTCAGCCAGATTTATGGACAAATGAATCTTTCATTGGTGATGCACCCTTGATTATTCCAATTATCAGATTAAGGATGCAGAACACACAAGAAGCAATTGCGCCTATTCAATAGATGCCTGAACAGCTTTAGGAGGTGAAATGGCATACAATGCCTATATGCAGGCATAATTCATGATGAAACAATTTTTTTGGAAGTATTGAACAATTTCTAATCGAATTTTACAGTCACATTTTATTATGGATTGGAAACTTTATTATTTGGCAGAATATCATAAATTTGTATTTCTGTGAATTTAGACATCTATTTCTACACCTACGTCCAAATCTAGACCTACAATCTATATGTGGGTTAGGGCAAATTCGAGAGAAAATTGCCTAGGATGTGATCATAAAGTCAACACATTTGCCAAGTTTGACTTTGAATGCATCCTGAGTTATGATTGTTTGTATTGACTGTACAGTTACTAGTCACAGTTATATACAACTGTCGGTTAGGAGTGGCCGTATCCTGTGGGTAAACGGTAGGGTCTACAGCTAAGTACATGTGAATTTGACACGCAATAAAATGTTAAACAAATAATTAATTGTAGCTGGCGCTAGTCTTCCTACCGCGATTTAATAAAAATAAAAAACAATAAATAAATAAAACAATTCAACGATGATTTTAAAAATGACAATAACAACAATTAAAAACTTGACAATGATTTGGAACTACTGGCATTTAAATTAAAATGCAACAATAATGTATTTTTTACCCTTATTCGCAATTACTATTGTTGTGCAATTTTCCTTTTTTTAAATTACAATAAACAAGCTGGAACATTGCATAAAAACGTTAATTAACCATCCCTATTGCCATATGCGGCTCCTTCTGCACACAAGTAAACAGAAATAATAACCTAAATACATGTAGGAGAAACATGACACTTCCTGTACACTGATGCTCAATATTAAAGACAGACTCCTTAATTAAGCAAAATGGAGCTGAAGTTTGATTCAAAGCATGCATATCTGTACATATAATTGAATTCGCCGAATGAAAACCGCAGCCATTTGCCAGAGAATATCAGGTATTTTTTTTTAAAAAAAATGAGATACGTACAGGTTGATTTCAGTCAAAGCTGCAGAAAACATCAGAATATATTTCAGTGGTATAGAACGTGATATAATCGCATGGATATAGTAAATGTTGTAACCACATTAGCAAAAGCATTTCACAGAACAGAAATATATTTAGACCGAACTGTCTGACATCAGCTCGCAACAAATTCCCCTGCTATGAAATAGTTGACCGTACGGTGTATACTTTCCTCTCAGGTTTTCAAACTCATTCATATTTAGGTTAGTCGGATACCAAAACTGGACCGAAACAAGAAAACGAAAGGTCGGGGATCTCACGATGTCCCACATTTTTTTTTTCGCAAACGACACTGTCATTCCCTCATTACAAATCGCGACAGTCATCTTGAAAAGCCCGCCAGCAGAAAACCATGGCAATATTTCTAGCAACTTACCTACTGTCAGCTGAATAACACACGAGGCGAAAAGCACCACACAAGCGAACGTCGTCATTGTTTTATGTTAGTCGTAAACAAAACAAGCATAGGAATTACTTTGAAATCAAGTCGAACGGCCGCCTAAACCAGGTTACTAAACAGGAATGCGCGACTCTCGCGTTCTAATTCGCATTTTAAGAACAAAAAAGTGGGTGGAAACAAAACACTAGTGGCCTCGCTCTCTCGCGCTCCAATGACGTCTGAGGAATATACGGAGTCCTGTAGGCTCAAATGTTGTGTCGGTTCGATTTGGATTTCAATGGAGCATTCAAAGCTAGCCGGGAGAAACTCTGCGGATTTCCAAGAAGAGAGGCACCCGATAAAATATAGGATATATTTCGAGGATTATCCTCGTAAAAGGGTAGGAAACGTATTATTAAATTTAAATTCCTTCAAAATTGATCTCCTTCTCCCCTTCCTACCCCCTGTCCACATGGTATCCATTTTACCCAGACCCCTCCTCCTCTCATAAACGTCCTTCATTTTTTAATAGTAGGGTGTCCAGAAAATTTGTTGGAACATACAAAGGCCCATCCTATAAATTTCCAAGCACTCGTCTCCCTGCCAATTCCAGGACATTTTTCCAGATGTTTTTAATTAACGGAAATTTCCTGACCTCAAAGGGAAATTCTAACATAAAAGTTGGGCATAAATCCCTTATAACCCGAGGTTTTAAAAATACAAAGTACATTTAGGACTGGGGACATATATTTCTTCCGGTGTCCATTTACCCTTTCACTGACCTTTAAAATTTAATTAAAAAGAAAATCCAAGAATTGAAAAATGCTATCATTAGTGAACGTACACAATGGCTATAACCCCTCCCTCCCAATGTCCACATGTTCCCCCTCATATTCATATTCATTGGAGACTCCACTGTGTATA